>BMAC01000861.1:411437-426783 GCA_014905375.1 Phtheirospermum japonicum
GTATGTGAATCATTATGGGCCTGGTGGGCTGTATACCCGTCTTAATTGGGATATCTATGGAGAAGTTTGTTGTTTATGGGAACTTGCCATAAATAAGGAGTTCACATTGAGAAACGATTGTGAGAATCCCGGTATAAATGAAATTCTTATCATGAAAGGTAACCCTAGATGTTGGGATTCTTCTCCTGCCCCTATAAAAGGAGCCTTTGGTTTCTTCCTTAAAGGTTAATGCTTATTTGCGCATTTATTATTTGAGTGCACTAATATTATTGAGAGAGAAGAAGTGTGTTTTTCGCTTATTAACTTAAGCGTCGGAGGGCCTTAACGGGCTCGAAATCCGGCCCGTTTTAGGCGCTGTTTTGCAAGAAAAACGAGGTCTGCTGTGAAGATTACAGATTCTTTGGAGGTCGCTGTATCGCATTTGGAGGCTTTTTAGGTCACTGATCTCTACTTTTGAGGTTAGTACCCCCTTTATTTGGTAGTTCAACTTTTTGGACTTATCAAATTGGCGCCGTCTGTGGGAAAGAGAGACATCGAGTCTTTGAGCGAAAGGCGTGAGAAACTACATAAATCAGACATGAAGGAGAAGAACATAACACCGAGAGTGCTGGATTACGCGTTCGGATCCAACAATAAGAAGAAAAAGAATAGATTCCTACATCTTGGCGAGAAGGATGTCCCGGGGGATGAGCAGGAGTACCCTCGCGGGGGTCCTCTGATTCGGAGTGCGGGCAATACACCTCCACCTTCTCCTAAGAAGCAAGTTGGGAAGGGGCTGGTGGAAGAGATAGAGAAGCGGACGCCGGGGATAGAACCACAAAAATCGATCCCCGAGGCAACAGAGGAGGAAATCCGCCAAAGAAATGCCCGATCAGGGCAAGAAAGGATTCTTGGAAGGGCTTATGGACTTCGTACCTGTCGAAAAACAAGAGGAGTTGCGTAAGTATTTTGGCGGGCGAGCTGAGCAGGGGGAAAGATAAGAGTGAGAAGCTAAATGTTGACAGCTCCTATTAGGTCGATGCCGACGCTTTCTTAAGGTCGATGGTTTAATTCCGACGCTTTCTTAAGGTCGATGCCGATGCTTCTATTAGGTCGATGACTGTTTCATACCGACGCTTCCATTAGGTCGATGCCAATGCTTCTATTAAGTCGATGACTGTTTCATACCAACGCTTCCATTAGGTCGATGCCGGCGCTTCTATTAGGTCGAAGACAATTTGATACTACAACTCTCATTAGATTGAGGGTTATCTATGATGGAGTTTTATTTATGTTTGTGGGCAGAGAGTAAATCCTGTCGAAAGATATAACACTTGATGTGTTGAATAAATTTGTGTGTACATACGGTTGAGGTTACAGTATACCATATTATTTCTTTCAATTTGATAAGTTGKATYTTGTATGTTTTATGTTTGCTTYTTAATAGTTATGCTCATGGCAAACTAATYTGGGGTTGCTTATAGCYAGCTAATATTATCATGTGGCGAGCTAAATATGARCGTGCGACGTCCTCGTACGAGTTGTATAACACTGATTGAATTGATAAATGTTAGCAATAATAACATATTGGTGATCTTTGAATTGGAGGGTGTTTGAATACATAAACAGCGAGCTGAAGGATATGAATACGTTCTAAACAATCTCCTCAGGCGCAGGAGCAGGACTTGAGGGCGCGGGCTCGGGGGCTGTGATGGTGACGCCGCTAGACTRGGGCGCGGGCTCGGAGATTAGGTCTTCTAGGGGCGTTTGCAGCTCGCCATGTAATCCCGCGGCCAGGGCTGCTTGACTCTGACATCGTAACCACCACTTCGCGTGGATAGACTGTTTCCAGTCACCCTTAAAGAAYCTGAAGGGGGTCATTTTGTTGATGATGGCCTTGGCARTCGGGGTATACGAGACATTTAGCTGAGCCACCTCTCCCGTAATAATCTTTGCGGCCTCGGTAATCCATTCGGCAGCACCACGAGCCATCAGGCCGAAGTATATTGATGAGTTTTGATAAGCCTTGATTAGCTCTTGGCGGTATGTGTCGATAAACTTGCGACCGTTTTCACTGAGGAGGAATGTTCTTTGACCCTCGGAGAGGCCCTCTTCGCGAGCTGTTTTGACAAGCTCAGATTGTTTTTGTTGTTGAAGAGTGAGCTCCTCAGTCTTCTGCGCGAGCTCCCCAGCCCGTTTGTTTAGCTCGCTGCTCAAGCGTGTAGTTTCATCCCTCAAGCTGTTGTTTTGACTGACGGAAATTGCCAGCTGTTCTTCATAAGCTTTCACCCTTTGGAGCGCTTTGTCCAGCTCTCCCRGTGTTAGTGATAATTGCTTGGTCTGCTGTTCGGCTCGGGTGTTTAGCTCGTCAACAGTTTGCTGCAGATCGGCCCCTGTTGAGCGAGCTATGAATTCTTCCGAGAACTTAGCAAATACGGGCTTTAGCTGTTAAAGTGCTTGCTCGCGAAGGAAAGTTTCCACATCTGCAGCCGTGTCCAGCTTTGCCAGCACTTTGCTCACAGTCGCAGTACTAGCAGAGGTCATCGGCAGTCCTTTTTGGAGACGACGCCTTTTTGTCTTTGGAGGGCTTGGACTGCGAGCTTTCGGAGCCGGCGCTTTGGGGCTGTTGGGGGCGTTTGAGAGAGGTCGCTTGCCCTTATTCCTACCTCGGAGGACCAACTGTGGCTCCTCTTCCTCATCTTCGACCAGTTCGGGCGTTGGTCGAGGAGCCTTTTCAATATTGCTGGAGATGGGGGCTGCGCGAGCTTTGGAAGAAGTAGCCTYRMTKTTTTCTTCGGGGAGTTCAMCCGCACAGGAGTTGATAAAGGAAACTGAAAAATAGAGAGATCATGTTATAATTTCGTTTTAGCACGAGTAAGTGGATATAATTGCAAAACCTACAATACCCACCYAATTCACTCCTAGAAATGGCAAGATCCAGCTCCACCGGACGAGAATCGATGCCCGCGTAGCGGAACATGGCGGAGCGATTGGTGATAAGAGCCAGGTCGAAGGGGTGTCGGCTCCACTCCACAGGCTGGTTAAAATATTTTTCATACAACAGAGGGTCTGCGTTGGGGTTTGTTGGTTTGATTTGTGGAGGAGTGTGATCTTTCAGCTCGGTTATGAACGGCCAAGCTTCAGTATTATGGATAAAGAAGAAGTTTCTCTTCCATTCGGGAACTTTATTTGGGGGACTAGTAAGGAATTTAGGTCGCCCTAAGCGGTAGGAAAGATAMAAGGAATTTTGCTGGTATTTTACCTGGAAACAATAATGGAAGAAACCAGGGTCGGCACGGGCATTGTAATATTTACAGAGCAAAAGGTACCCGGCCAGGTACTTTATAGAGTTGGGAGTTAATTGCAGAAGTGATACATTGTACATGTTAGAAATTTCAACATAAAAWGGGTGAGCAGGGAACCTAAATCCTGCTACCAATAGGGTATCGAATAATGTAATGTGATTTGGAGGAGGTCGCATGGGGTCGGCATGCGGGCTGTCGGGTAGAACCATTTTGGCAGTGAGAGGAAGGTTGAGGATACGTTTGAATTGTTCTAGCTTTTTTGGGTCAGGAAGTAGCCAATAATTGTGTTTGACCTCTTTTGTTGTTAAGGATGACGAGGGGAGGTCGTCAAAAGAAAGAGAATTATCCACAGTCACAGGGTTCTCTCGGAAATGTGCGGTGGATGAAGGGTCCCTCGATTCGTGAAGGGGGATACCTTCTAGGATAGGGGGAACCTCGGGAATAAGGAGTGGAAGGTTGCTAGAGGGATTAATGGCTCTGGTTTGGGCTCGGAGTTCTTCCCATGAGACGTCACCCTCTGGCTCGTCGCGAAGGCCGGAGGAGGGTAATGCTAGGGGTTTCGGCCTCGGTTCGATAATGAAAGGGTTTTCGGCGAGATCAGAATCGGGAGAGAGTGATTGGGTTAAAGGATTGTTGTTGGATGCGGCTGGTGATTGTTCCATGATAAATATATTCGGGAGGAAATAACACAGCAAATAAGTACAACTCAGCGAATACAGTCGAAATTTAAATAATTAAATCTGAAAGGGAATCTGGGGACTTACACATATCGCCGAGCTCGTCCATTGTTGGTAGGCTGCGAATTAGTGGTGAATCTCTGGGGGATTGTGATTTGGCGAGCTTTTTTGCAGAGCGATAATGGCGGAAATTTTGAGAGAGATGGTGTAAAGTGGTGATTTAGGGAGGCGGAACGTTTTTGTATAGGGAGACGAAAAGCTGATGTGACGGATAGGAACGGGATTAATTAGGGTTTGCAAAAGGAATGTTTTGGGCCTTTAATTCTTGGGCCCACTGAAACTTATTATATGCCGAGATTTTGAGATTGCGCCGCGTGGCGGGCCGCATTTAATGAAGCGTCAGTGGGACGAGACAGAAAGTGAGAAGGCGTGTTTTGACTTTGTGGTTTTATCATGATTATGGGCTTACATTTTTTGAGGCCGGCTGGTACAATGGTTCCCAGGTCGCTTTGTGAAAAAGAGGAGTGAGCTCGTAAGGATGTACCTTGTGTACCCCTTAAGCTAATATTCTTGGGGACTTGTGATTACTTTGAGGAAAGAGCTCGATATCTTTTAGGTCGCGGGAATATGTTGCGACCTATCGAAGTTTGGTTTGTTTGAAATTGGGTGGTTTTGATGCGAGCTTTGGTGCGATACATTGCTTTTTCGTTCGTGTGCTTGTTGAAAACTTTTTAAATTTTATGTTTACATGTTCTACCTGATTTCATACCTCAATCAACTAGAACATGGGGGACTAGCTGATACGAACCAAAATAACCGTACGTGAAACTATGTGGTGAACGTGGCTATTCGTGGAAAGCGACCTCATTTCCTAGGGAGGGTGTACCCCTGGGAGGTGAGCGAGCTGTGATAATGCGAGTGTATGGTTTTGTGAAGAGTAYCGACCTGTAGTATGGGGATGGCTTTTCATACAGGGTCGCGACCTCTTGTACTTTGGGCTGGGTATTTGGGCCCGATTTGTGGATCTAATGTATGTGAATCATTATGGGCCTGGTGGGCTGTATACCCCGMCTTAATTGGGATATCTATGGAGAAGTTTGTTGTTTATGGGAACTTGCCATAAATAAGGAGTTCACATTGAGAAACGATTGTGAGAATCCCGGTATAAATGAAATTCTTATCATGAAAGGTAACCCTAGATGTTGYGATTRTTCTCCTYCCCCTATAAAAGGAGCCTTTGGTTTCTTCCTTAAAGGTTAATGCTTATTTYCGCATTTATTATTTGAGTGCACTAATATTATTGAGAGAGAAGAAGTGTGTTTTTCGCTTATTAACTTAAGCGTCGGAGGGCCTTAACGGGCTCGAAATCCGGCCCGTTTTAGGCGCTGTTTTGCAAGAAAAACGAGGTCTCTGTGAAGATTACAGATTCTTTGGAGGTCGCTGTATCGCATTTGGAGGCTTTTTAGGTCACTGATCTCTACTTTTGAGGTTAGTACCCCCTTTATTTGGTAGTTCAACTTTTTGGACTTATCACATGTATATCTTGTATATTGATTATGTATGATAAATATACAAGTGATATGTGCTAAATATGAATGTATAATTTATATTCATAACGTCAGGTATATATTCACCGCTCACTTTATGTATATTTATTCGAGTAAATGATAGTTCATGACCTGAATCCATGATATCCCGACTATTATGTAAACAACTAAATAATTCCACTCGAATGAGTCCAAGTACATAATATTAGTTTGTCCTAGTTATTTATTTTTCGAAACTATATTGATTTGTATTAGGTATTTGTTTGCATTACACGTCTTACCATATTTATTTATTGTTATATTTGACGGGGTAATTTTAATAATATACAAGGACGCGAATATACGCATCTCAAAATATTATTAGTTGACCCCAACTGATAAGAACACTCTAAAAAACTGTAAAATGCATTTCATTTTTTACTAAATCAACCCCACAAACACCAAATTTTACCCCAATATAATATAATAAACAATACAATAATAAACATGAAATAACAAGAATAATAATAAAATAAAAGTAAACAAAAAGGAAAAGAAAAAAGAAAAGTAAGGAGAAAGAGAGGGAAACCGGCGGGAGAAAATTGAAGAAAAACGCAGAAGAAGAACAGGGAGGAAAAGAGGGGGGAAAAGAGAGGAATATTTTGCTTGGAAAAACTCACAATAATATACTGAGAGGAAGAATTGAACGAGGTGAGCCATCAAACGTAAGGAGTAAGTTTCTCATTGGCTTTGATTCAATTTTTAGGTTAGGGTTTAATTTTTTTTGAAAAAAATTATCGTGTTCGACTCTGGTTATACGAACCAGAGCCATATGTCCAGCCAATGATTTCGAACATATTGGCCATGTTCATGAATACAAGTCGAACAATTTCTGCCAGAAATATTGAAAACGCAGACGTTCGACATTTTAGTTCGAACAGAGTGCCTGTGTTCGAAAATAATTTTTGAACACAATGCCTCTGTTCGAAAATAATACTTGAACATAGGCACTTTGTTTGAACTAAAATTTTGAACATAATGCTTATGTTCGAATATTATTTTCAAACACAGACAGTGTGTTCGAGTTCGCACACACTTGTGTTCGAGATAATCTCGAACATATTGTTTCACATAACCTGTACCTGTTTCAATATTATTTTAAAACCTAGATATGTATGTATTAATACATGTGTCGTATTGAAATTGTATTTTTTTTATCCAACCAACTATTGATGAAGGAAATGCAGAAGGACTCAGAACGAGACCAACGACATCGATTAGGAAGCAACAAGGTCAGGGCCCATCAAATCGGGGGTAAAGAAATGTAGATTCTGAAAATATGGAAGAGCCACCTATACCAAATGGAGAGGTTGGAGAGGGTGGGAGAGCTCGGCGTACAACTGTTCCTGCTGAGGATGAGATACTCAAGGCTCCTCATCCTGGAGTCCTGAGATTATCACTTTGTTGTCTAGTTTTCCGACACATGTTGCCTCAAAAATATGGTTTGGTGTCGAACGAGATATTCTGAGATTTCAGTGTCACTCATTAGAATTGTCTCAGTGGGAAGATCCGGAACGCGAGACTGAACAGTTCAGAAGATTAATTAGGCGCTTGAAGCTTCTTCCCTTACGAGATATGTCATATCCCACTCCAAATAGAACTTTGATAAGTGCGATTATTGAAAGCTGGCATCCGGAAACCAACACATTTCACATGCCATTTGGGGATATGACCATCACATTGGATGACGTTTATTGTTTGACTGGTATATCGGTTTCAGGAAATTTTGTGAAGCTTACAGGAGAACAATTAGAGGAGAAAGGCAATGCTTTGGTGTCGCGGTTGTTAGGAATTGAATAATTTGAGGCCTATACGAAGATTGCTCAAAGTAAGGGTAGTTATGTGAGACTTAAGTGGCTAAAGGATCGATTTTATGAGAATAATAATTCTGAAGATCCAGAGCAACTGCAATATGCAACGCGAGCATACGTTTTGTACACTCTAGGATGCACGGTGTTTGCGGATAACATTGGCAACAAAGTAATGACCACGTATCTAAGATTGTTAAAAAATCTTAATCAAATACATATGTATGCGTGGGGCATCGCTGCTTTGGCTTTTTTGTATAGGCAGCTAGAACATGCATCAAGATGTAAGGTCTGTATGTGGCTACTTCACATTACTTGAGGTATGATTTTATTTACTATCTTTAAATAAACTCGCTATTAGGCGTGGATATATGTAATAAACTCGTACTTACTATAATGAAATATCGCAGGCATGGATATATGCATATTCTCCTTGTATGCGACCCCCACACAACATATAATATGATGTCAGCCAACCTTTTGCATTTAGGTGGTCACCATCATCACAATCAGCAGGACGGCTAGAAGAGATTGTGGCACATAGAGAGACACTCGACTCGCTGACGGTATCAGATATAAGTTTTAATGATTT
Source organism: Phtheirospermum japonicum (assembly GCA_014905375.1). NCBI lineage: Eukaryota > Viridiplantae > Streptophyta > Magnoliopsida > Lamiales > Orobanchaceae > Phtheirospermum > Phtheirospermum japonicum. The sequence goes on from BMAC01000861.1 coordinate 419,385, forward strand.
CCTCATATTTAGTTTACTTGAATTGATAATCATATTAGTTTTTTATACAATAATTGAGGGAGTCATAATATGCAGGTTGATTGGTCCCCATTCAACACCATTCGTGATGAGTATAAGTTCCGCAATGTACTTTTTTTCAAGGGTGCATCAGGTGTTTTTTTATTATTGAGACCTACCATCCGGATCGTGTTCTTAGACAGTTTTGTTATGTTCAAGAAGTTTCAGTTGCCCCTCTTGTTCCGAGGATTACAAGACGACCTAAAAATAGTACTCGCTACAAAGTAGAGTGGGCATCTTTTCTTGCAAGCTATTTTGTGCAATGGGATTCTCATTTGCTGGCTAACCTCGACGTGGGCGTGAAGTGAGCTTTCTGGGTGAGACTTCACCTCGATACATGGAATGATACATCAAGCATTCTGACCCTATCGTACAAAATCCAGAACGACGTTCGACTAATCTTAGTCGCTCTTCGACGGCAAATGCAGTGGAGCAAATAAGACTTGCAAAGATCTGCTTCAAACAATGGTGTAACGATGGAGGCTTCAGAAAGAAGATCTCGCAGAAGACTATCTCACAGTGGAAGATGCATACAAAGCCTTTGGACTAGGGGATTGTGATAATGATGATGTGCCTGAGCCGTCCAATGGTAGACGTAGGGGTCGAGGATAATGTTCTAGGAGTTGTTGGGATTTTTTTATGTTAAATTGTTATTTGTGTTCAGTAGTTTTGGATGTTTGGTAGTTCTAACTTGTGTTTTGGATGTTCAGTAGTTTAACAATGTTATTTGTTTTGTTGAATTGTTTCTTGTTTTGTTGAGTTGTTTCTTGTGGTCAGTAGTTTTGGTTGTTTGGTAACTTGTGTTTTGGACGTTTGGTATTTTCTAACTTGTATTTTAGATGTTAAGTTGGTGCATTATTTTGAAATTTGGACCCTACAAAGAGGTGTTCGAAACATATATTCGAACGGACTATACATCTTCGAATATAATTTTTGAACATAATAGATATGTTCGGGTAGAAATGTCGAACAACAAGTGTTCGAAGTTTCTAACCGAACATGAGTAGTATGTTCGGAAATTATATTCGAACACCTCTTTGCTGCGTCAAGTGCAGAATTCTCTTTGTTGCGTCAAGTGCAGAATGCTCTCTGTTTTCAGCTGGACCCAACAAAGAGGGGTTCGAAATTTACATACGAACGCACTACACATGTTCGAATTTAGTTTTCAAACATTGTAGATATGTTCGGATAGAAATATCGAACGATAGGTGTTCGAAGTTTCTAGTCGAACATGAGTAGTATGTTCAAAAATTATATTCGAACACCTCTCTATTGTGTCCAGTGCAGAATGCTCTCTGTTTTCAGCTGGACCCAACAAAGAGGTGTTCAAAACATATATATAAACGCACTGTACATGTTCAAATTTAATTTTTGAACATAGTAGATATGTTCAGTTAGATATATCGAATGGTAGGTGTTCGAAGTTTCTAGTCGAACATGAGTAGTATGTTTGAAAGTAATTTTCGAACACCTCTCTGTTGGGTCCAAATTATGAATATTTTTGAACATGTATGAGTAGTAATTTTCCTTTTCGAACTTGAGTATTTTTGAATATTTCTATCGAACATAACATATTATGTTCGAATATCATAATATAAGTTCAACATTGTACTAATCATAATATAAGTTTGATACATAGTTCAATGAACTTATAAAATAGAAATCACAAATTAAATAGTCCCACATTTGATAGAAAATGGTCCAAATGATCATATTAAGTTTAATTAACTGCCACAAGTTCATTGTATAACCTAAGTTGTTGCATGCACAACGCTTCCCATCCCTTCGCACAATCCTCACGGCGTTCATACCACTTATAAGGTACGATAGGTAGTGAATGTCCCGGACATAAGTTCACTTAAATACAACAAAAATAAACTTAATTACTATACTGTAAGTGCAATCACATATATATTAAAAAACAAGTAACCTACCGCAATAAAGTGCGTTCCACCGGCAAGTAATGAGATGCATATGCATTTAGGGTTAGCGGAAACTGGAATCGATGATGTAAAAGGCAAGTGTGTGTTGTAAAGTCATTGGGGATAATACCACCAACATGACATTGTACGCAGATGCAATAAGGTGGCTCATCTCTGGTAGTAACAACCAATATCTCATGGGTGCAGGTGTATCATAGTAGTTCAATGTGCATAACATATCATCAACAGCTTCACGTTCGATGAATACATTAGTGTACATCTCGCGATGTTTTTGCAATTCATCAATAAGGTCTTACCGCACTTTGCTCCATGAATCCTTGCCAAAATTCATTAAATGAGCTACTACACGAAAACCACAATAACCATCCCCCAGTACATTCTTTGTTTCAAGGACGTACTCAAGAAATAGGGTAGGAAGTTCATTCGTGCATATGCAGCTGATCTCATTTTTTTCTGGATAACCGGTTGCTTTTGTCTTGGAGCAGAAACAACATCGCCTTCATAGCAATCGGCCCACCCAAGTCAATACTTTGTTCCATTGGAGAACAACTATCATGAAATGACTCCACGTATTCAAATTTGCTCGGGTCACGTTTTGTTGAATTCGCATTCTTTGTGCGTTTGCCCTTTGGCCTTCCACGAGGTCGTACAGGGACCTCAGGCGAAATCAAAGACATTGTGTCAGGTTTCAGAATTTCTCTCAACCTTTTCAACATTAGTAGCTGCTCAAATTGATTAACCAAATTAAACTTGTTCAAGTAGTCCGTAACACTATCTTTCACCCGATTTTGAATATCTTTTTCAACACTCGCATCGTTCCATTGAGTTGGTTCCATGTCTAAGTTTTTCCAAAACTTATCTACACTATCTAATGGTATTGGCATCCCTAATCACTTGAATTCACTAATCTCGTGTGCACAAGGCAAACCACATGGTCTTTCTTAGCAAACAACCACAAAGAAATGAGTCGATGCCAATGTCATTTATAACCTTCATTTCATTTACGATTTTATCCAATGTGTAAAATTTGAAGGTCTATGGTTTTGAAAATAAGTATCAGTTTGTGATGTTGCTTTCAATGTTAACCAACATCAACCAGAGTTAAACTAAAAATATGCAGCGGAAATAAAACTTAAGAACACAGCAAATTAAATTCAGTTCACAAGTAAAAGTACTTGTGAACTTGGTTGTACAAACCCGAAAACTATATTACTTTCTTGTTCACGATCAATACAAAAATACGAAGTAATATATGAAAACTAAAGTATCAAAACACATGATACTATATACTTGTCGCCTTGATGAAAAGATCTCCTCCGTTAGTTACACAACTTCGAAGAACTTCTTGATCTCGGACAGTGGCTCCAAGTAATCGCTGGTGTTCTTTCCTTGCTTGTGCGTCGCGTGTTGCTTCTTTCTCGTCAATGCCGTGCGTCTCTTCAAGTGTGTCCAAGTCTTAGTATTCTCTTGTATTAAATAGACAATCCTAAAATTCTAAACTTGGTAAACAAGTAAAATAAATCCTACACACAATCTAGGAAACTAAATAAAGTTTTATATATAAACTAGGAAAAAAATAAAATTCTAAATCTAGTTCCCTAAATTATTTTGTGCCCAAGAAAGGCAAATAACAAAATAAGGAATTATTGCCAAGAATAAATTCCCAACACAATGCCGCAATAGAAATCTCACCGCATAGCATCTTAAAAATAGTTGGTTGATAACGATGTTGGACTACATGAATACTCTTCTCAAACGAGGTCTTAATTGTAGTGTGTGAAATCTCGAGAAGAGAATGTATTTTCGTCCAATATGTCTCAAAGTTTCCCATACTCGATCCCAAATGTCTTTTCTACTTGGCATGCGCACTCTCCGCCCTAAAAAGACATTAGAATAAGCAATCAAAATTAAAAAATAAAATAAAATAAATAGACACAAAGATTTAAAAAGTAAACACAAAATATTTTAAAGTACATATTAATCGTCGTATTGTTGAAATGCATAATATTATTTGTCCATGCAGAGATAAAGCGATCTTTGTAAGGATTCACTCATTGATTAATACAATATTGTACGACTAATGGATGATCAGAATAGTCAAACTCAAATCTCCTGAGTTGTTCGTTGAAATCGACTTCGTTATTGGCAAGCATCACTTTATTCCATGAACTATTAAAAGATTCAAACTCTTCATTTGTGCGAAATATTTTCTTACAATTTGCCAAAACATTTTTACCAATGTGCCAACGACATAAAAATTCTCTCGCATTTGGAAAAGTAGCCGACACCGCATTAATTAACGCGTTTTCCTTATCAGTGACAATAATTGTAGGCAAACAAGTGGGACTCATTAACGATTTGAGGATAGAGCATGCTCACATGTATTTTTTTCTCACGCTCACGCTCCACATAAGCGCAAGCAACCATAAACGTCATATCTGTCGACGTCACTCAAATTATCTCCAATAAAGGTATTTTATAACGATCCGTCTTATATGTACAGTCCATCAACAAGACAGTGGGAAATGCAAGAAGCAAATCAACCGATGTTGGATGAGCAATAAAAATATTTTTAACTTGGTCAGTCGTACTACAACGATTCACGTGGAAAAAATAATGATTCTCTTCTAATTTTGACATGAGAAATTACAGTTGTGATCTGCCTGAATGCTCCACATCTCTGTGCTTTGCTTGAGAATTGTAAATAGTTTTCATTGTTGACACATTTCCAGGATGTCTAGTTTTCAATTCGTACAATATATCTTTTGGTCGATTGTTGCCTTTTGTCATTTCAACAACAAATGTATTTTCAGTAGGAGTTAAGCGACCAGCATAAGAATGACCATCAAATTGTTTGGCAAGAGGGTGATTATGCATGCCACATATTATTTGTCATGACTACTTATCACCGTCAACAAAGATTTGAGAGCCGTTTAAAAGAAATGGACATCCGCACTTCTTTGCCCCAGCTTGCCTCTTTTGGATTTTCTCCATCGATCTCCATCTCTGATTCGCCAGATTGTGAAGTTTGTCCAACCACGCCATGATATTTTCCTTCGTTCGCATGCTAAAAAATCCGAGCTCGCCTCCCACTCTCTCCACTGTCTGATCTTTTAACTACTATCACCATACAATTTTCAATTCCTTTCGAACGAACCCACTTTATTAATTCATCTCTAGATTCAAAACAACTCGTTGTGTTGAATAAATAAGAGTAGTCTGCAATCACATCACTTCTAATTGGACTAGCATTACTATTTCCGGTTGACATTGTCTTCGATTCCTGAAAAAAGTGTTCGAAAATAATTATAGAACAAACACATTATGTTCGGAAAAAAAATCGAACAACTGAGGTATGTTCGAACATTAACTACGAACAATATGCAAGTGTTCGAATAATATATTCGAACATATGTATAATATTCGGTCAGGAATTTCGAACATACATCAATTGTTCATCATAACCAGATTGAACATATTCACGATTTTCAACCCAATAAATAGTAATACACTAAAAAAAAGAGAGAGAAAAAAGGACTAAAACAGATAGATGTCAAAAACACTAACATTATTCATTTGTTATTGTCCTCTATTCTTACTTCATTCGTACAAGTTTTAATGTGAACTTTTGTTAGCTATTGAGAGAGGTTTTAGGATGAATAAAGAGATACGAGGGTTTTAGATTTTTGTTTTATATAATATTATATATATATATATATGTATATATATAATTTCATAAATTTTATTTTCATAATTTTAATTATATATTGTATTAAGGTTATTTTAATCTTTTCATTTATAATTATTTTTGAGTAAAATATTTTGTAATCATCTAATAATATTTTGGGATTCAAACATCAATAAATAAATTTACTTAAGCGAATACTCCACTAATAATAATAAAATGGGCAACACTCTTGTTAGGCCGAACTAACGGATCATCTATTAGGCTAAAATTTCATATTAATACATTAATAAATAAAATATATTGGGGTATTAAACATCGGCAATTTATTAGATAGACTCAGGTGCACCTTGCAAGGTGCACCATGTTCCCAATATAAAAGTGTTTTTCAGAATTCCCCACGCGCCTTCTCTTTCCATCCCAAAAATTTGTACGCGCCGTTTCTTTTCTTCTCCAGCGATTTTTTCTTCTCCTCGATCTGCACCAAATCGTCGATCTGCGCTTTCGTAAAATTATTCCACAACCTCCATTAATTTCGTCCAAATAAAAAACATCAACAGGATCTCTATCGATTTAACAYCAAACAATTGTGAATTCTCTTTGTTCTGATTTAATAACTGATCAGCGCCGACAGATTTTTTTACAATTTTTCTACGATTTTTATCAAATACCGCCGATTCAAATTGCTCCTGCACCTCCACAAATTCCAATGGACTTGAATCTGTTAGAGGTTCCAATTGATGCGAATCGATTCGAAGGTAAGTAAAAACACGAATATGTCTTTTTGAAGTTTATTTTTTTCGTATTGAATTAGGTTGAAGCTATTTTTATTTTTGTTGTTGTAGCTCTTCCGATTTATGTTTCTACTGCAAATATTCCAGTTTCTGGGAATGGTGCGAGTTCGCACATTGATGAAAGTAGTTCTATTACAGGAGCAGGTAAATGATTTCTCTTTTTAGGATTAATGGAAGGGAATTTTTGATGATTTGTGAGTCTGTATGTGATGATATGATATCTGAAAGTAGAATGTGATGATATCTGAATGTAGAATGTTATGTCAGTCTATATGTGATGATATCTGAAAGTAGAATGTGATGATATCTGAATGTAGAATGTGATGATATCTGAATGTAGAATGTGATGATATGTTAGTCTATAGGATGGTGATATCTGAAAGTAGAATAATGTGATGATATGTCAGTCTATATGTGATGATATCTGAAAGTAGAATGTGATGATATCTGAATGTAGAATATGATGATATCTGAATGTAGAATGTGATGATATCTGAATGTAGAATGTGATGATGATGTTAGTACGTATTTGATGCCATCTCAATGTAATATATGATGAGTTGTCTCATTGTTATGTGATGATATATGGTATTAATATGTGATTAGTATTTGTATTAATCACATATTTTTGGTTTGTTTATTTTTTTGTATTATGTAGTGAATGATGATAGTCAGTCAGCTGAGAGAGCAATGCGTGATGATGATTTGGTTGGTATTATTGTGAATTCTGTTGACGAGGCTTATAATTTGTATAATGATCATGCGTTTAGGGTTGGGTTTAGTGTTAGGAAGGGGAAGGATAGGAAGAGGGTTGATGGCTCGATTTCGATGAAAATGTTTCTTTATTTCTAAGGGATGGTCAGAAACAAGTTTCCAAAAAAAGTAGGTCTTATGCGAAATTAGATGTGAAGAACAGGGCT
>BMAC01000861.1:426808-437583 GCA_014905375.1 Phtheirospermum japonicum
ATGATATCTGAAAGTAGAATGTGATGATATCTGAATGTAGAATGTTATGTCAGTCTATATGTGATGATATCTGAAAGTAGAATGTGATGATATCTGAATGTAGAATGTGATGATATCTGAATGTATAATGTGATGATATCTGAATATATAATGTGATGATATCTGAATGTAGAATGTGATGATATCTGAATGTAGAATGTGATGATATGTTAGTCTATAGGTGGTGATATCTGAAAGTAGAATAATGTGATGATATGTCAGTCTATATGTGATGATATCTGAAAGTAGAATGTGATGATATCTGAATGTAGAATATGATGATATCTGAATGTAGAATGTGATGATATCTGAATGTAGAATGTGATGATATGTCAGTACGTATTTGATGCAATCTGAATGTAATATATGATGAGTTGTCTCATTGTTATGTGATGATATATGGTATTAATATGTGATTAGTATTTGTATTAATCACATATTTTTGGTTTGTTTATTTTTTTGTATTATGTAGTGAATGATGATAGTCAGTCAGCTGAGAGAGCAATGCGTGATGATGATTTGGTTGGCATTATTGTGAATTCTGTTGACGAGGCTTATAATTTGTATAATGATCATGCGTTTAGGGTTGGGTTTAGTGTTAGGAAGGGGAAGGATAGGAAGAGGGTTGATGGCTCGATTTCGATGAAAATGTTTCTTTATTCTAAGGATGGTCAGAAACAAGTTTCCAAAAAAAGTAGGTCTTATGCGAAATTAGATGTGAGAACAGGCTGTCCTTCTTTCATTCGGTTTGATATTGATCGTGGTGGTTTGTGGGTTGTTACTGCACATAAAAACGAGCACAACCATACATTATGTCCACCTACTTCAAGTCATCTTCTTCCATCCCATAGGCAAATTTGTCCGAGTCAACTTGCTTACCTTAAAGAATTAAAAAAAAGTGGTGTTGGTGTGGCCGATAGTGTTCGGGTTTTGAAAAACCAGTCCGGTGGTTCTCCTTTTTTAGGGTTTATCGTTAGAGATGCATATAATGCATTAAGTAAATCGAATGTATTTGACGGTACGGATTCGAATACTTTAATTCAAATTTTTAAAAATAGGCAAGCTAATGAGAAGGACTTTTTTTTCGATTTTGAGGTCGATAATGAGTCTAGGCTTTGTAGTTTTTTTTGGAGAGATGGTCGTATGCGGCAGGATTATGAATTATTTGGTGATTTGTTGGTGCATGATACTACGTATCGCACTAACAAATACGATATGATTTGTGGTCCATTTGTCGGCATGAACCATCATTGTAAAAATGTAATGTTTGGGTGTGGGTTCCTTATGAATGAAAGAATTCAGTCATTTGAGTAGTTATTTGGCACTTTTTTTAGATCTATGGGAGGTAAGCACCCTATTACAATAATGACCGATCAATCTACTGCCATGGCTGCTGCAATTTCGAAAAATTTTCCAATGTCACGACCCCGTCTCTGCGTTTGGCATATTGGGGAAAATCCGAAGATAAATATCAGATCGCTAAGAAGTCAAAAAGGTTTCATAGACCTTTTCAATTATTTGCTGAAATATGTTGAAACAGAGGCTGAATTCCAGTTTTACTGGGAAAAGTAAGTAAATCTTTTTATGTTTAACTTGTCTGGTAATTTTTGTTGATAATATATTGCAGCAATATGTGATGATATTTGGTCTTATTGTATGATGATATGTGGTAGAATTATGTGATGATATATGTCAGCAGATTGTGATGATATTTGAAACAGATTCAGGTTTTTATGGTTTTCTTTTTTTCTAAAGTAAATTGTGATGATATTTGTCAGCAATGTGTGATGATATGTGTATGTATTGCGTAATGATATCTGTGTAAGTAATGTGATGTGAAGTACAATCTGTTTTTAGGGTTTTGCTTTTTTGGTAATGATATGTGGAAATAAAGTGTGATTGTAACTCTGAGAGTTGAGTGATGGAATGTGTCACTACTGTGTGATGATATCTGAAACAGATTCAGGGTTTCAGAGTTTTCTTTTTTTCTAAAGTAAATTGTGATGATATTTGTCAGCAATGTGTGATGATATGTGTATGTAGTGCGTGATGATATCTGTGTAAGTAATGTGATGATATGAGCAGTACAATCTGTTTTTAGGGTTTTGCTTTTTTGGTAATGATATGTGGAAGTAAAGTGTGATGGTAACTATGAGTGTTGAGTGATGGAATGTGTCATTTATGTGTGATGATATCTGAAACAGATTCAGTTTTTCTTTTTTTCTAATTATATTATTGGTATAAAGTGTTTTAATATGTATCAGTAATGCTTGATTTTTTATTTTTTTTCAGGATGCTTACAGATTATGGATGTCAGAATAATGCTTGGTTAAAAAGGTTTTATGATATACGAGGAAAATGGTGTCCTGCATTTAACAAGGACTGGTTTTCAGGTGGCATTTTATCTTCTCAAAGAAGCGAGAGCACAAATCATGCTCTTACAAGGAAATTATCAAAGACGGATGGGCTTTGCGATTTCTACAACATGTTCATTGGAGTTGTTTCCGAGTGGAGGAGTAAAGAGAACAGAGATGACGTACGTTGCATGCTAGGTATACCCTCTATGGCCTTAAATGATGTAAAGTTGGTTTTACACGCTAGAGATGTGTATACAATTGAAGCTTTCTCTTTATTTGAAGATCAATATATGAAAGGGACTGCATGTCATCAATCTTTATTTTCTATAGAAGGGTCTACTATGACATATCATGTATGGGTTGAGGGTAGGGATGTTATAAAACATGCGGTGACTTTTAATGCTGCAGATTTGTCAGTATCTTGCACGTGCAAGTTATTTTTGAGGTTGGTATTTTGTGTTGTCATTGTTTGCGTGTAATGAATATACATTGTGTTTGTGCTATTCCGGAGAGATATGTTACAAAAAGATGGTGCAAGGATATTGTTAGTGATCGTGTTTTAGATGATGTTCCTGTATTTGATTCTTCGAGTAAATCAATGGCGGGCTCATTATGGAGGATTCAAATTAATATAAAGTTTCAGAAGTTGATTTTAGCGAGTGAAGACAATATTGAAGCTCGATCGAAGTGTGAAAAAGCTTTTAAAAGTGCTAAATTTAGTATTATACGTGAAGTCGGCCCCATTTATTTTGAAGACTCTGTTGATCCATCTCTGAGTTGTATTATTCAAAATCCTCAAAGTTGTCATGAGAAAGGTAAGCGGAATAAAAGGGAGAAGAGTATACTTGAGAAGAAGTGCAACCAAGCGAAAGGAAAAAGAAATCGAGCGCAAATTGTCGAGTCACAAACTAAAAAGACCGTAGAAAGTCTACAGGTATTTATTCTGTAATTTATATATTATTTTTCTGTAATGTGGTCATTTTTTTATTCTTTTCTATTTTTTTTCAGGATGGTATTTCTACATTTGCCGGAGACGGTTATGTTGTGCATCCGAGTGTTGGTCCAACATCGAGTTCGGATTTCATAGTTGTTAGTCCGAATACGAGTTCAAAACTTCCACCATTTCCACATTCTTTTGAGTTGTAATTCTTTTCAGTTTATAGTTAGTATTTTTTTTATGACTGGTGTTTGTTCTTTAGTTCTGTAATTTTTGAATCTTAGAATTTCTTTTTAACAAATAAATTTTTTGGTGATTCAAAATGTGTAGATGYTGTGTGGATGTTYTATGTGATGATGTGTCTATGGTGTATATGATGATATGTAGTTCGAGTATGTGATGATATTTGGATGGTGTGTAGGATGATATGTGGCTGGTGTGTAAGATGATATGTGATGATATTTTGGATGGTGTGTGGGATGATATGTGGCTGGTGTGTAGGATGATATGTGGCTGGTGTGTAAGATGATATGTGGCTGGTGTGTAAGATGATATGTGGCTGATATATGTGATGATATTTTGGATGGTGTGTGGGATGATATGTGGCTGGTGTGTAAGATGATATGTGTCTGGTTTGTAGGATGATATGTGGCTGGTATATGTGATGATATTTGGATGGTGTGTAGGACGATATGTGGCTGAATACTCTTCCCGTGGTTGTTTATGTTATGTTTGTGCATGTTGTATATTCATAAATTTCTCTACTTAACATAAACACTAGCTATAGTTCATACTTGCAAACAATTACTCACACAGCAATTAGTAACAAGGGATCGAGTCGAGCCATGGCCGTAAAGAAACGTGAACAAAATTTAGTGAATTCAATCCGAAAATAAGATAATATACACTCCCCACTTATTTATACATCATATACTGTTGAGAATTTACTGTTCCCATTAATAATTTTTAAAATAAAATATGCATAGTTTAAATCATATTCAATCATAGTTACTAGATTACTGATTCACGATTCAACAAACATCGAGGCAATAATATTCGCGGCCTCGACATTATAGTAAACTGGTGATTTAGAGATGGTTTAGCTGACCGCAATGATTGACCCAAAGTCGATTCTAATTGGTCACCCTACTCTGTTTACATACTTTAATATTTGACATTCAAATTAGAGTATTCGACGTATCATGCATTTAGCATTACAACTATATAAATTATCCAAATCTCTTAAAATAAAAGAATTAGAAACTTATCATATAATACTAATATTCCAAAGCATGCATATTAAGCAGCAAAATCTAACAACCACATACAACTAAAAATCGTTTGTTGTTTCTAACGCCTCAACCTCGTTACCATTAATGTAAAGCTTGAAGTAAAACATAAACAATAGAAACCAGATATTTTTTTCCAACACCTGAATTTGCTACATTAAAACAGACGAAACAAAATATTATTTTTACTCAGAATATCACTACAGCAAACAAACCACATGTCCCCACATCTTTCAACAGTTTTTTCTTCCTCGTATTCTCCTCCATCATTATGATCGCTGAACAGTACTTTGATCTCAATGTCTTCAACATATCTTTGTCCTTATTGAAAAAAATATACAAGAAAAATCAATCAGTGACAACATATTCTGAACACAGAGTATACAAGCAAGAGCCACCATATGCTTTCCAAGTAACCATAAGTAACAAAAACCCAATATATTTTCTAGTTTTAGTAGTTTTGACTCTTTCTCCAGTGAAGTTAAAAATTAAGTTCCCATAAAAATAAACTATCATATTAGCTTCAGTCTGGTTGTAAAACTTGTGTTCATTCCTAGCTATTTTCTATATTTTTGCCTATAAAGTGCAACAGTGATGTATAACTTCACCTCAACTAGTAATAAATAACAAAGACGGAAAACAGAGAAATAAATGAGTATAAACTTCTAATTAAAGAATAACATATTCATAATCATTTGTAATCCAAAAAAAAAAGAAATCAATATTACATTAATAACATCACAAATCTCATATATATATTTATTATCAGTGCTTGTGAAATATAAAGAATAACATATTCATAATCATCATTCAAACCATACACATACCATAACACATACTATGCACATACCATCACCCAAACTATGCACATACCATCACATAAACCATGCACATATCATCATCAACAACTTCTTTTAAAAATTCATTTCTAATCCCTGAAAGAATAACATATTCATAATCATCACTTCGAACCATACACATACTATCACATATAGTATGCAGATACCATCAAACAGACTATGCACGTACCACCACATACACCATGCACATATCATCATCAACAACTTCTTTTAAAAATTCATTTCTAATCCCTGAAAGAATAACATATTCATAATCATCACTTAAACCATACACATACTATCACATATAGTATGCAGATACCATCAAACAGACTATGCACGTACCACCACATACACCATGCACATATCATCATCAACAACTTCTTTTAAAAATTCATTTCTAATCCCAGAAAGAAGAAATCAATATTACATTAATAACATCACAAATCTCACATATATATTTTATCATCAGTCCTTGTGAAATATAAAGAATAACATATTCATAATCATCACTCAAACCATACACATACCATCACCTCAACTAGTAATAAATAACAAAGAAAGAAAACAGAGAAATAAATGAGTCTAATTAAATTTAGGGGCAATTCCCATATGATCCAATAGATAAATGTTTTATCCCAAATACTCTAATGAAAATATTAACTTCTCATATAGTCAATTATCTTCCCATTTAATTCAAACTACTACATAACAATACCACTTTACCCTTATTAATGATTTTCTTTTTTTTTTCCTTTCAATTTTTTTTTTCTTTATTCAACATTTAATATAACCAAAATTCATACTATTATTTAAAATTTGAAGGTCTACGGATATAAGAATAATTCTCAGATTCACGATGTTGTTAATCAGTGTTAACAACATCGACCAGAGTAACTTAAATTTATGCAGCGGAAATAAAATACGAGAACACGATTAAACAAATTCAGTTCACAAGTAAAAGTACTTGTGAACTTGGGTGTACAAACCCGAAAACTATATTACTTTCTTTTTAAGTTCAATACAAAATATAAAGTAATATATGAAAACTAAATATCAAAAAAACTTGATACTAAATACTTGTTGCCGGAATGACAAGATCTTCTTCGTCGGTCACGCAACTTCAAAGATCTTGTTTTTCACGAACGTTGGCTCCAAGTAGATGTCACTTCTTCGTGTTCTTCTTCTTTGTGTCGTGCATCGTGCGTTCCTTGCATCTTGCGTCGATCTCCTCGCAATAATCCGTGCGTCAAAAAGTAATCCCAAGTATTAGGAGTTCTTGTGTCTTAAATAGACAACCTAAAATCCTAAACTTGGTAAAATCCTAAAAACAAATCCTAAACACAATCTAGGAATAATTAAAGTCTTGTACATAAACTAGGAAACATAATATTGTCCTAAATCTAGTTTCCTAACTTATTTTTTGCCCAAGAAAGGCAAATAACAAAATAGGAATTATTGCCAAGAATAAATTCCTCAACAATCTCCCCATTTTGCCTTTCTGGACAAAACACTAAGACGCAAACACAAATGAAAATAAAAATACTAACTCCCCCTAAGATAGAAAACTCCCCCTAAACAAAACACCCAATGTTGCTAAAATTCAAACCAACATTACAAACCAACATTGTTCAAAATAACCAACACTTCACAAAACAAACAAAATAAAGGAACTTATTCACTTCGAACCCTCTTCGACCGTCAAGGGGATGCCGAATTTCCTTCGCCCTTGTGCTTCCTCTTCCTCCTTTGCTGCATCTTCATCATTTTCTTCAAAGCCTTGTTGCGCGCGCGAATTCGCTTCCTCCTCTTCTCGTGAGTAAGGCTCGCCAAGGCTTCGGCGGCAACAGCATCTTCAGTATTAACATCAGCATCATTCTCATTCTCGGCAACATCAGCAACATCTTCTCCATCAGCATTGTCTCCCCCTATGTTCGCGTCTCCCCCTATGTTCGCATCAACTTTCTCTCCCCCTTTTTGACCAGAAAGGGAAAGGGCTTCCAAAAGGGAGGTGCGAAGAGCCGAAAGCTGTTCCATCTGCAAATCTATAGAAGCCACATGTGCACGAAGAACCTGGGCAGAAATATTAACCATGTTGGGATTGCTCGTACCAACATCACTAGCAACATCGGCCGAAACAGGCGCCTGCCAGGGTAAGTCAATAACTCGGGCACCCGTAACATGCTGATTGCACAAGGCAAACCACTCAGCCTCACCCGTGAGCACATCCTCGGGACCAAGCTGTAAGCCTTGATTCTCTAACAAYCTGAAAATCAAAGACGGAAAACACAACGATGCCCCAGACTTCGTGGTGGCAAACTTAGTGATAATATCAAAATCATGCTGACCAAAACTAAATTTGACCCCTCTCCCAAGACGAAACAAGAACTAGGCCTGAGGCCGCGTAACACAGGTTGTGTTTTTGGAGGGGACCCAGTTACAAATGGCAAGCTTATGCAAAATAGAATGAAGAGATGAAAGACGTGTACTCGGAAACTGCTCAAACCAAGAATTAACCATCCCACCAGACAGAAACTTAACTACCTCATTCATATCATCCACCGTCGAGTCACCCCGGTAAGACTCAGTACCATAAAACTCATCAATTAACTCAGGGGTGAATGAAAAAACTTTGCCACGCATAAACACCTTCCCATAATTGACTGACTCCAAATCAACCATAGAGGGTAACAAATCGGCAAAAAACTCGACAACAACATCACGCACAAAAGGCATGACCGTGGAGACGGTGGAATACATACCTTTGTGTCAGAGATAGGCAATGAGATTGTGTTTCTCAAAGAGTTCAACCGGAACTCGTTTCTCGGCAATCATATGACGACTCTGGTAGGCATCAAATAGCTCGGCAGCCTCGGCAGTGATGAATCTCTCCGAAAAGGGCACCATGTCCTAAAGTTCAGGCATAGGAGTAGCTGGTCCTGATGAGGACTGGGATTGAGCCGATGCATTAGATGAGGGCGGCGAGGGAGCAGGAGTGGTTCTTGGAACAGGAGCAGTGTGAGAGGACGAAACAGACTGCGAGCGACGCGATGTTGGTAAGGGGGTACCAACACGACTAGCAACATCATCCTTTGCAGCAGCCTTCTTTTTCTTCTTGTCCTCTTTGCATGCAGCTATAATATCTTTCAAGGGTACATCAAACGACGAGTCAGGGGAATATTCGAAAAGACCTAAATCAAACTCAGGTGTAGGAGCATGAACTGGAGATGGCGGGGGATCAGCGGCAGTCGGCTTGGCAGAACTTGTAACCTTGCCGGTGATAAAGTCCAGTACAGTGTAAGGGGTCGAAGAGTACTCAGTAGCAGTTGATCCAGGAGAAACTTTGACCTTTGCCTGGCTGGGAGAGAAATTGTCCTTCGTCAGGATGGGTCTCCTGTCGGCCTTACGTACAAGTTGTTTCCGGCGAGTAAACCTCTTCTTCTCCGGCAGACTGGGAGCAGAAGCAGACGGCGGCATATCTCCGGCAATCGGAGCAGTAGGCAAAAAATCATGATCATCAGAGTCAGACTCCACAACAACATCCTCTTGGAGGTTCATGTGTTCGATAGGCACGTGGCGACGCGGACCTGCCTTGCTTTTTGGGACCGCGGGCGGCACAACGCCGGGCGGTATGTTGCGCAATCGTCTAAACCGCTTCAAAGTTGGGTTTCCTACACGTCCAAAGGTTTCTTCCACAAACGCCAAATCTGGAGGATTGTCTACGTCGATTTCGTTCCCGGGCTGCCCTGGGAACACTTGAGCCACCGACGTGGTGTCCACCGGTGAGGGAACAGGCACGGCTGCACGGGAATCAGGCGTCGGTGATGGAGGTGGCGATGTTGATAGTGGTGGGTGGGATGAACTACCACCACCAATCTCCTCACGAATATCAAGGCCACCAATCTTTGGGTACGGCAGCGGGACCTGTTCACCGGAGCGGCGAACCTCTTCAGGCAGTTCTGGGACAGACGGTGGTGGAGAGCTAGACATCCTGCAAAATTTCACAGACACACACAACCAAGAGTTAGAAAATCGAGAGAATTTGAGAGGAGTAAGGGTTCTGAGAGTTTTAATTCAAAAGGGGTTTGGAATAGTGGGCAAACGGTAAAAGGGAATCAGCTTTTTATCCCCTCAAAAAGTGATCATTGCACACAAGGAGAGAAAAGGTAAATAAAAGGAAAATTCCTAAAATATTTCACCAGCCGATTTTATGCTCAAAAGCACGATTTTATTTCCATGTAAAAAGCGTCACTCCCCCTATGATAAATCTACGTGATAACTCAACTATCCCACTATCTCTTTCCATAATTTTTTTAAAAAATTGCACAACTTAATCTACAAAATAGGCCAAAAATACAAAGCTGATTTTAATGAACCATCAGCACAGTTGTACCTATCTTGTGCAATGTTAATTTTCACTCACCAAATTCACCTCGATATTACCCGTCCAGCCGTTCGATTATAACTCCACTGAAACA
The DNA here is from genome assembly GCA_014905375.1 of Phtheirospermum japonicum. Lineage (NCBI taxonomy): Eukaryota > Viridiplantae > Streptophyta > Magnoliopsida > Lamiales > Orobanchaceae > Phtheirospermum > Phtheirospermum japonicum. Next base: position 436,748 of record BMAC01000861.1, read on the forward strand.
CTTGGTTAGCTCAATTCAAAACCAAATTAAGAGATTTCAAGCAAGACAAAAATACAGGAAATAAAACGCACATAAAGATGGCAACTTCACAAAGTATGAATGTCCTACGGGATGCCTAAACGCATGACCTAAAAGGTTAAACAGAACACATAATGATTCCAGTGTTTTGATCCAATGTTTCTTTTATTACTAACAACATTATAAACCAACATTGCTTTAGGTGAAGTCAATGGAAACTTACCCCTTAACCCAAGTTAATGACTACGTCAAAATCTCTCAAGAAGGCGATTTTTAAAGATTGGAGCATTTTGAGTCAAGATTTTCTTCATCCGTGAAGGGATTTAAATCTTTTAATCTTCAGCAATTGCTGTTAAACACCTCTTGTTTTTGGACCTGGGAGAAAACCAGTTTCTGCGGGCAAGTCCCACAATCACCTACTTTTGAAGAGGTTGGTCCTTTTTGTCATTACTTTTATTGCAACAGAGGACCTTTTTGCACTTTCAATCAAACTCAATGCATTAGAATAATGTATGAWAAGAAAGGTAAAAATGCATGRAAAATTATARAGATGTTGTGACTGATGTTGATAAGTAGTGTCACAACATCACAAACCAACATTGGTTAGACAATGCACATACCGAGATCTCTTCTCAAACGAGAGAAGGTCTCGTAATCTAATGCCTTCGTGAAGATGTGTTTTGATCCAATGTTTCTTTTTATTACTAACAACATTATAAACCAACATTGCCTTAGGTGAAGTCAATGGAAACTTACCCCTTAACCCAAGTTAATGACTACGTCAAAATCTCTCAAGAAGGCGATTTATAAAGATTGGA
>BMAC01000862.1:4395-34989 GCA_014905375.1 Phtheirospermum japonicum
GAATCGCACGACTCTTTGCTTGGACTGATTTTCATTTCTTGCTGTACTTTGAATCTATCGTTCGTTCGAGGACGAACAAACCAATTAAGTGTGGGGTAGTTGATTAGCACATATTTGTCCTTATTTTTGTTAGTATTTCAGTACGTTTTTCTATTTGTTTTTGGTATAAGTTGGATGATTTAAGCTTAATTTCGTATTTTCATAGTTCCAGCTTATTTTACCATGTTTTGATCGTAATTGATGCAATTTGGTGATATTTCGTTGTTTCTCACCTTACAGCCAAGTAACCGGAAGAGCTCAGCGCGTAATAGACAAATTTCGATGTTCAAGAATAGGAGAACGGGTTTTCCGGTGAAACGAGTAGCAAAAGATAGAGAGAGACAGAGGCAGACGCGCAGTCGCGTCGACTGACATGACCATCGACGTGAGCCATGATCCACATCAGTTGACGCAACGTCGACGCACCGTCGACACGAGCCATGATTCGCGTCAGTCGACGTAGCGTCGACGCACTATCGACGCAACTTGTTGAAGCGTCGATGTCGACGCACTTATGTTGACGCAACTTGCTGAAGCGTCGATGTCGACCCACCCAGTCGACGCATCCGCCCAGCCGACGGGCACGCCTTGGCCGCACCGACGCCGAGCACTGGCATGCGTCAGTCGACGCACCGTCGACGCGATGGCCTAAAAACGGGGTTTTAGGGTTTCTTATGCTCCAAGTCAAGGGAAATCTATTTAAACCCTTCTAAGTCCGTCCCAAAGACACACACCTCTCTCCCATAATCTGAAATTCGATCCCTTGGGTTCGAGAACAAAACCATCCACACCTCTATAACAACAATTGATCAAGATCGAAGATTCGAGGATCGCTAAGCTCCAACCATCTGTTCATGATTTGTTCTTGAACCGAGATCAACCGCCTCTCCGGATTAGCTGGAGAATCTACTGCTTTCCTTAGCTTAAATAAGTATTCAAACTCTTTTATCACTTTTTTTGTTTAATTTATGTAATTAAGTAGTAGTTTCTAATAATTGTTCTTGAGTTATTTGATGTTTCGAACCTTAGATAGTTTTGATATTGCAATTCGTAATCTTAGTTTAATTAATATTTAGTTATTATTCATGCTTGGTTAGTTTACTTCGTTTACATTTCGTTCTAGATAATGGCTGATCGTTTTTGCTAGTTGATTTTGTTTGAGTTCTTAGAATAATTTCTTTAGTTTACATGTTCTAGTTGCTGAATTAAAATACCTAGTTTTAATTAGAGTTCATGCGTTTTAAATTCCTAGATAATAAAAACAATCAACCCCCCCCCCCCCCCCCAATTTGTATGCGTTTTGTATTGAACAAACTATTTGAGATTTCCGATTGTATGTTCCTCGAGAGACGACTCGAGTCAAGTTGCCAAACTACGCGTGACCCCGTTCTCTTGCGGGCAAGCTGTTGATCTTTTGACAAATTTTCATAAGTAGGCAACACAAAAGCTTGAATCAGTCAGCATAAGCCAGGATTAGCTAAGGGCGGATGCCCCATTTTCCTGACCTGATTGTCAGCATAAGCCAGGATTGGCTAAGGGCGGATGCCCTATTTTTTTGACCTGATTGTCAGCATAAGCCAGGATTGGCTAAAGGCGGATGCTCCATTTTCCTGACCGGATTTTCAGTTTAAGCCAGGATTGGCTAAGGGCGGATGCCCAATTTTCCTGACCTGATTGTCAGTTTAGGCCAGGATTGGCTAAGGATGGATGCCCCATTTTCCTGACCTAATTATCAGTTTAAAACAGGATTGGCTAAGGGCGGATGTCCCGTTTTTCTGACCTGATTGTCAGTTTAGGCTAGGATTGGCTAAGGGCGGATGCCCCATTTTCCTGACCTGACCTGATTGTCAGTTTGAGGATGGATACTCGTAAAAGCGCCTAACCTGGCTATTAGATCAAGCCAAGAATGGCTTAAAGTGGATATTCATAAAATGCTCGACTCGATTTAAGCCTGGTCTTGCCAGAGGCGGGTGCCTCAATTCTTCAGACCTGAAGGTAAGTTCAAAAGCCCGAACTGGCTAGGCTTGAAAACCCTAATTCGCATGATTTGATTAAAGAAATAAACAGGAACCCATTGAAATTTGCGAAGAAAATACTCTTGCATTTATCATAAAATTCTGGCAAATACAAAAGAAATTGCACACGCCTTCTACGAAGGCTGGCAAAATTGATTACAATGCAGGAAATAAAACAGAAGAACATAAAATCCAACAAAATTCCAAAGATATTTAGCCATGTGAGGAAGAGGCCCTCCGATCAGAGGCCAGAACACGGCGGACACGCTATAGCTCACGCTCAGTTTCGTGGTAGCAGGGGAGGTACTTATAGGCTCGCTCAGATATGGCGTGAGCTTCGCCGGCAGCAATAGTCAGCCGGTTCACCGACTCCGTCAAGTCGGTCTTCTCTTCTCACAATTGACGATTCAGTTGACGCAGCTCGGCCCACTCTCGCTTGTAGTGGCGTTTCTTCTGCCTCCCCCTCTCCAAGAGGCGATACAGATAACTGATTTTCTCCCGGAGCAAAGTCAGTTTATCGGAAAACTTGAAATTTTCGACGAACAGAGAGATGTTTTTTCACAGAGTCAAGCTCTTCGAGTAAGGAAGAAGAAGCCAATACAGAAATTGAAGAAAAATAAATCATACATGTATATTTAAAGGAAAGAAAGCACGTGCCAGGGAATAAAAAATACTAGGGTTTTCGGAAAATAAGGAGACCCTAGAATACCAAAAGTCGCTAGGAGATAATAAAATTCATTGCTATTGATCAAAAATTGTTCAGTACACCAGTTCATGAGAAAGCAAGGCAGATCACCTACACAGGCAAAACAACAGATCTGTCAGGAGAAGTGCAGTCTAAGCAAACTAAGCCTAAACCCCCCCATCTAGCTCTTGCGCGAGCTTCTCTAGAGCCTCCTCTGCCAGGGCACCCGGAGAGGCTCCTCCCGGTAGCTCCCCCAAATCAGCAAAGGTGGGGGACAGAGTAGATGTGGTTAGGGCAAGAGTCAGATCTGGATTTGGCTGAGCTGTTTCTGGGGAAACCAGGGGAGCAGTGAAGGCGGCAAAAACGTGCACAGCAAACTCGGGCGTATCGAGCCTATGCAGGCGGTCTTGCTCAGGAGAGTAGCAGAAAGAGGTAAGCTCAGGAGGCTGCTTCAAAATTACCGCGCGATCGAGGGGGACTGTGGGCTTTTCCTGGGCCCAATTTGCCTGAGCATCCGGAGCGAGATGGAAACTATACCTCTGCCTCTGGAGCAAGCAGCTGATACATTTACTCTGAACCCAGGAAGGCCCACTGGACATACTCCCGATTGATCTCGATCAGCCTCAGCCCCTCCTCGGAGTTAAGGAACTCCGTTTTCTCGGCTAAGATCGTGCAGCTTCTTCTCTTTTTCTTGCCGGGACTTGTGCTCCTTCGATAGGTGGGACCACATATTTATGAGGACCCTGGAAAGTTGCAGCTCTACCCCAACCATTTCGGAGGGAGGAGTTGATGAGGCATAAATAGGTCAGACCCGGATTGGGGTAGACCTGGATCTAGATGACCAAAGAGCTGAGCAGTAATACCTGGATCCCAACCCAGGGGTTGTCCTGAGATTAGTAAGAGAGCTGAGCAATAAGACTTGGATCCCAACCAACGGGTTGTCCTGAGGTTAGTAAGAGCTGAGCAGTAAGACCTGGATCCCAACCCAGGGGTTGTCCTGAGGTTAGTAAGAGCTGAGCAGTAAGACCTGGATCCCAACCCAGGGGTTGTCCTGAGGTTAGTAAGAGTTGAGCAGCATCATCCCAGCCCAGGAGTTGCCCTGAGATGATAGAAGACCTCTTGTGAGATAAACCTTGGCAATATAAAGGCAGGCTTGCCAGTGAAAAGGAGAGTAGGACCAGGGGAGACCTGGCCTCCTGACCTCCCCGCGCAGTTAGGCTTACCAATAAGAAGGAGAGCAGGACCAGGGGAGACCTGGCCTCTTGACCCCCCCGCGCAGGTAGGCTTGCCAGTAAGAAGGAAAGCAGGACTAAGAGAGACCTGATCTCTTGACCCCCGCTGGGGGACAAGTGGGACCACTTATCAGAGTTTGTTGTTTCAACAGATCTTGATTCACGGCCTTTGTTTCTGAGATCCTGGAAAGGGTCCCCACTGGAAAAAAACTATAAATACCTCAGCCCCAAGGCTGAGAGAGGTATGTCATTTTTGTGCATTCCTTCCTTGTTTCCTGGAAAACACCTCATACGCTTTCTGACTTAAGCATCAGAGAGGTTTCCACCGGAAAACCTTCGGTGGTCCTTTCTAACGTGTGTTTTTGTGTGCAGATCAAAAAGGGTGTTCAAGGTTCCAGGCGTTGTTCTTGACGTCGGTTATATTTTGGGTCGAAACAAGTCTTTTCTTTTGTTAGTTGATTTTATTATTTTAATTAATATTAACTTATTACAATTTAACTCAAACTACTTGTGGGATCTACCCTTACTTGTCGCTACTACTAGTTAGTGGATAAAAATAAGGAAAATTATAAATATTAAATTTACCACATCGCGACGCGCAGTCAATGCTCATTTCAAGATATTAAATTACTTCGTTTATTGATGTTTATTATTTCACCCATTCGAGTATCTTTTCTTGAATGCATGTTTTGACAAGTGTTTTGCATGTAATTGTTGTATTTTTCCTTGTGTTTTTAGTTAGAGTTTAGCGTCATTTCTAGTAGTATCGAGTCATTTTTCATTAGGTTTTAAGACTTTTTTTGTTGATTTTCTTTTTTGCTTTAGGAGTACGATATGTGAGATGTTTGTGCTATTTTTGGGTTTTTAAGTTTGAATTCTTGTTTTGTAGGTGGCTAAAAGGATTATATTCACTCGGCGGATGTTTTGGACCGAAAAATGAGAAATTCGAGCCGAAAGCATCCCCGATCGACTGAAAAGCTCCAAATCGACTGCCCGATCGACTTAAAGAGCTCCAAATTGACTGTCGGGCAGTAGCTTCCCCCGTTTTGGCAATGCAGTCTATAGACTGCTTTGCAGTCGATCGACCGCAACGCTGAGACTTCGGGAATTTTGAGCATTTTTGACGATTTTGCCCCTACAAACAACTATAAAAAGCCTACATCTTGCACCTATGAAGATATAACTCCTTTCCCAACCCTAACTTGGGTTTAGGATCAAAATTACTCTCAAGCTATTGGATAATTTTCTCTCTTAGGTTTTAGATTCAATTTCAAGCTTTGATGTAATTTCTTTTCTAGATATAGATTTACTTTCATGCTTGGCCTTGGGTTTGTAAGCCTAAGAAGAATCCAAATACTCCTTTGGATTCTTACTTTTTATTGCAATTACATTCAAGCTTTGTTTCATTCCTTAATTCAAGTAAGTTTCCTTTCCATTTAATATTTTATGCTTTAATTCCATGCTTGTTCTTGATGTTATGCCTTTTGCCTTAGCACCTTGATTTCTTGTTAGATCTTAAGAATTGGATATGGAATCTAGATGAGTGACACATCTAGATCATAGATCAAGTCTTAGATCATCTTGGTTTTGAGGTGTTCTTGTGCTTTATTGGCAATTTAATTTTCATGCATAGTTTTAGGTTAAATCTTAGATCTACTCTTTATTGCTTGTTGTTTTTCTTAAAGTTTTAAACTTTCATGTCAACTTTTCTTGCTGTTTACATCAATAATTTCAATTCATGATAATTTGCATTATTTAGGATTTTATACATAGTTGTACCTTGTTCATGCATGCTTGTACTTGGTGAAACATTGCATTCTCTTGCTTATTTTCATTGTTGCTTTGCATTTACATATTGAGGCATACGACGAGGCATCCTACCCACTTTTTATTTCGATTTTTAGGATAATTTAGCTAGTTTAATTTCTTTATTTTATTTTCCTTCACTTTTCAAGCTTGAAACACATTGAAACTCTCAATTGAATCGAATTCCGATAATACCAAGCTAAGAACCCGTTGATATATTTAAACACCACTAAACTCTTCTAACAAAATGGCGCCGTTGCGACTCGTCTTGGTTAAGGCCTTCGATTCAGTTGTAGTTTCTTTGTGTTTTTAGCTTGCTTTGTTATTTGACATTTTTGTTAAATATGTTAGGTATGTGTAGCTTTGGTGGATACATTCCCGACATGGGAGGGCATGGTGCAAACCATGTCGGGAATGAGATGTTGTATAATGGCCTTGGCAACGTGGGAGGGCATGGTGCAAACCACGTTGCCAACGGTGGTTTCGACTATGGGCAACCCGACATGGGAGGGCAAGGTGCAAACCATGTCGGATTTAGCGACTCCTCGGTTTCGGTTGATCCATATGGATGATTTGGTGCTCCAACTCACTTCCCGAACATTCATATTCTGACATCCGAGCCGTATGGTGGGTATATTGCTTCCAATCATTGCACGAGCTTGTCTATGTATGGCTTTGCGAGTTCGAATGAGTATGAGGGTGGTCAAATTCCAAATCCCGGCCTATATGATGGTTATCTCCCTTCCAATTTCGATTGTGTCCCATTTGGTGCCACCAATGGCCCTCTTGATCCCGATCCGTATGCGTACTTCGGAGGTTTAAACTCTAATGACCAAAATGCCCCTCTCGCCTTCCATATCCCGACGAATGCTCCACCGCCGGCCTCCGATCTAAATCTAATGTTGATCATGCAACAATTGCAAGCTATGTCGATGTTATTTGATGCTCGGTTCACCGCTCTTGAGGCTTCGACGAACGGGTTAAGCACTATAGTTGAGCAATTGGAAAGTGATGTAACTATGTTGAAGCTAGCGAATGAGGAAGATGAATTGCCAAGCCAACCTTCATATCCTCTTGCGGTCACGATCCTCGATAAGTATGGGGTGGTTGGTAATGATCTTGTACCACCGTCCGAGGTGAAGGTGATTTCTATTACAAGTATTCTTACTCTTCCCGATTATACCCTCCCCAATTTTGAAAAGAATATTCCCGATGCTCCTATACCCTATCCATCAAGCTTCTCCTTCAAGGTTTGCTTACGTATGGACGTGGCCCAAGAGTCAATCAAACAAGCTTATATGGAGGATATGTACCATGAGGGGGAGGTTGGCCCGGACGTTGATATTGAGGATTATTTCTAGGTTGTTGAGCCCCTTGTTCTACATGATGAATCCGTTATGCTCCAACGTACCAAGACTTGTGTGACAAAGATGTTTTATGGGTCATTGAGGGTAACGACGACTTTTTAGAGGGGGAGGTGGGGGTTATTGATGATAAGATTGAAAAAATTGACGATTATCTTGAGGAGGAAGAGGGGAGCAAGTCAATTACCATCCTTGCAAATTCGCATTGAGAAGAAAAGGAGGAGAGGATGGTTAAAGGGCTTGATGTTCTTAAGAGTTCTATTGATTGGATATCGGGAGTGGTTGAGGGAGTTAGCTCTTTGAATTTGATTCTTGATGAAATGGTGAGAGCCGGGATTTTGAGTTTGTTATTGGAGGGCTTGATGTTCGTGATGTCCAAAAGCGAGTGAGTGAAGCCCATTGACTTGGTGCCCAAGACGAGCGGCTTGTTAGTTCTTGAGGACGAAGAAAGAGGGTTGTTGGTCACGAGGGCTTCAATGGGTTGGAGGATGTTGATCGAGTTTAAGAAGTTTCATGAGACCACAAAGAAAGACCGTTTCCCTCCCCCGTTTATCGACCACATGATGGACAAGCTAGCCAACCAATATTCCTTTTGCTTCCTTGATGAGTCGTCAGGGCACTTCAAAACCACCATCCCACCCGAGGACCGAGCCAAGATGAGTTTCATTTGCCCGCTTGGAACATTTGATTTTTGGCGGATCTTATTTGAGCTATGCAATGCGCCAAGGAAGTTCCAACGAGTGGATCCTCCCGACAAGGAGGAGATTGTGATGGTGGACCCTCCCATGATCTTCCCACCTTGACCAAAAGGGAGTACGTCGAGCTAATGAAGTAAAACAAGCGCTTCTTGGGAGGCAACCCAAGTTCTTCTCGTTTATTTCTTTTATTTTCTTTATTTCTTCTTAAAATGAAAATCGAAAGACATTTGAAAAATTGAAAAATAAAAATATATTTTGTTGAGATTCGTGTACATATTTTCTTGAGTTTTAATTTCGTGTGACTTTCTTGTATAGTGTGTCGTTTTCCGACTTCAACCTTGGGCGATTGGATAAGTGAGTGACGTTCATGAAGCCGGAAGATACTAGCCATGCTCGATTTTTGCTTGGATTGCTTAGATGCCTAGGTGGACTCCACCGAGCTCGACCAAAACTCGCTCGGTTAAGGAAGTTTCTATTCCCCCTCCTTTTACTTGGTTTCCATTAAATGCCGGTAATGCATGGTTAGTGTGAGGTGGGTAGGTGGTTAGGGTCTGGGTTTATCAAGCATGTTTTGTTATTCTTAAATCAAGTCTTGGCGAAGTGACGCATTCTTGGCAAAGTGACGCTTACTATTTGCGCATTTATATGGTTGAGTCGATTTTTTGTGTCGTTTGTGTCTTTATTACATTTTTAAACAACTCCACGTGCTTGGAAGTTTAAATAGTTTACTTGTCGAGTTTTTGCATGTTTTTGGCCTATTGTGTGAGGGGTTGAATTTCTTGTGCTTCGTCCAAACCCGCACACACACACATATATATATATATATATAATCAACACTTTCTCGTGAAAAGATTGCAAAGTTCTAAAAACTCTTTTGATTTTAATCCCAAATTCGATGCAAACTAGTGAGTAACCTTGTGTGATTTATCGGCTTACTTGTACTTTTATGGAAATTGAGTTGAGGAGGGTTGATTTTTCTCGTGCATGATTGGATTCAAAAATCCTAAACGAGCCCCCTTGAGCTTATGTCCCGTTTCTTGTTAGCCGAGCTCAATTTTAGCTCTTGTATCTTCATATATTGTGAGGTGAGAGAGTATGTTGTTTGTTGACGAGAAATTTGAGGGAAATCGATTGTGGGTTTTGTGTTTTGAGTTTCTTATACAAAAAAAAGGAAAAAAAAAAAAAGGGGATAAGAAAAATAATACTCCAACACAAATGATGAAAAGTGATAAAGCGTGCGTTCATGTGTAAAGCCTAGTGTTTAAAAAGGCTAAATTTTGTAAAAAGAAGCAAATTCAAAAAGCTTCGAAGTGTTGTGAAATAAAAGTCGGGAAAGTAAATGAAGGAAAGGGTTTCGAATGAGAGTTTGGTGAATTGGGAAAGGTGAAGCGGTCTTAAGGTTCGGGTTTTAGAAGTTAGGACTTTGTGTGTTATTGATCACGTTTGATCGTGTGTTAGCCACTATATCCATGTATTCCATACCTTACCAAAGAGCCAACATTACAACCCGTGATAAAGACCTCTTTCGATTCCTATATGGTCATGTACTATGAGCAATTTTGAGCGTCCGATTTGTGAAATCTTGACAAGGTGCTTGTATTGACCGACTCGAGCGTAAACACGGCCCATATAATAAACACTTGAGCGAATTGAGCAAACACCCTAAATTACCATTTGGGAGGAAGTCATCGATTTGGCTTGCATTTAAGAAAGAGTAATACGAGCAATGCTTGACGATAGTGAGTTTATGTTGATACTTCCATCATATCGAAAAGGATAAGCACAAGGGTTTCTCTTCTTACATAAGGTTCATTGCATGTACACTCTTGATTCTTTAAGTTGTTCGAGGACGAACAAACCGATAAGTGTGGGGTAGTTGTTTTGCATGTAATTCTTGTGTTTTTCCTTGTGTTTTTAGTTAGAGTTTAGCGTCATTTCTAGTAGTATCGAGTCGTTTTTCATTAGGTTTTAAGACTTTTTCTCGTTGATTTTCTTTTTGGCTTTAAGAGTACGATATGTGAGATGTTTGTGCTATTTTTGGATTTTTAAGTTTGAATTCTTGCTTTGTAGGTGGCTAAAAGGATTATATTCACTCGGCGGACATTTTGGACCGAAAAACGAGAAATTCGAGCCGAAAGCATCCCCGATCGACTGAAAAGCTCCAAATCGACTGCCCGATCGACTGAAAGAGCTCCAAATTGACTGTCGGGCAGTAGCTTCCCCCATTTTGGCAATGCAGTCTATAGACTGCTTTGCAGTCGATCGACCGCAATGCTGAGACTTCGGGAATTTTGAGCATTTTTGATGATTTTGCCCCTACAAACAACTATAAAAAGCCTACATCTTGCACCTATGAAGATATAAATCCTTTCTCAACCCTAACTTGGGTTTGGGATCAAAATTATTCTCAAGCTATTGGATAATTTTCTCTCTTAGGTTTTAGATTCAATTTCAAGCTTTGATGTAATTTATTTTCTAGATATAGATTTACTTTCATGCTTGGCCTTGGGTTTGTAAGCCTAAGAAGAATCCATACAGCCCTTTGGATTATTACTTTTGATTGCAATTACATTCAAGCTTTGTTTTATTTCTTAATTCAAGTAAGTTTCCTTTCCATTTAATATTTTATGCTTTAATTTCATGCTTTGTTCTTCATTTCCATGCTTGTTCTTCATGTTATGCTTTTTGCCTTATCACCTTGATTTCTTGTTAGATCTTAAGAATTGGATATGGAATCTAGATGGGTGACACATCTAGATCATAGATCAAGTCTTAGATCATCTTGGTTTTGAGGTGTTCTTGTGCTTTATTGGCAATTTAATTTTCATGCATAGTTTTAGGTTAAATCTTAGATCTACTCTTTATTGCTTGTTGTTTTTCTTAAAGTTTTAAACTTTCATGTCAACTTTTCTTGCTGTTTACATCAATAATTTCAATTCATGATAATTTGCATTATTTAGGATTTTATGCATAGTTGTACCTTGTGCATGCATGCTTGTACTTGGTGAAACATTGCATTCTCTTGCTTATTTTCATTGTTGCTTTGCATTTAAAAATTGAGGCATACGACGAGGCATCCTACCCACTTGTTATTTTGATTTTTAGGATAGTTTAGCTAGTTTAATTGCTTTATTTTTATTTTCCTTCACTTTTCAAACTTGAAACACATTGAAAATCTCAATTGAATCGAATTCCGATAATACCAAGCCAAGAACCCGTTGATATATCTCAACACCACTAAAAATCTTCTAACACGTTCGAGGGTGTGGCATTTCCATAACAACTCGCACTTTCTCCGGGTTTACTTCAATACCTCGCTTCATCACCATGTACCCCAAGAACTTTCCTGATCACACACTGAATGCACACTTCTTTGGATTAAGGCGCATACCGTATTGCCTTAGTATAGTAAAGGCCTTTTGTAAGTCCTCCACATGTGAATTTTCCTTCTTGCTCTTTACCAGCATATCGTCCACATAAACCTCCATACTATACCTAGCAAGTGTTTGAACATCTTATCCACCAGCCTCTGATAGATCGCACCTGCATGATGCCGACGTGAATATTTGATGTCTCATTCATTTGAATTGAATTTTGTCCCAACATAAAATCATTCCTAACAAGAGTGGTTGGCTATTCTCATAAGATTATTCAGCCTCTTCGTCATTATTGAACATAATTACGAGGACTTAAATCATCTCGGGATATAACATATTCAGTTTTTTTACACCAACGGAAAAGGAGTGCTCCTTCAGTCAAAGTACCTTCGGGAATTTCAATATTTAAAACTTCTTCTTCTCCTCCTCATCCTCCTCCTCCTTCTTCTTCCTATTATTATTATTATTATTATTATTATTATTATTATTATTATTATTATTATTATTATTATTATTATTATTATTATCAACAATATCAACAAAATTACAATTCTCAATAAGTTGAGGAAAAGAATTATGAATATTAGAAATATGAGAGTGGGTTAGAAATAGATATAGGCTTCACAACCCCTTCCTCTATCTTTTTTTCTTACTCATACTCCTCGTCAACATCATCAACTTCATTCTCCTTGATTTTCAGATTGTAAACCTTCTTGACATCCCTCTCGGGCATCTTAGATGACAACTGATATTCAACATAGTCAAACTTTGGCCATGCGTCAATAAGTTCCCACATATCATACTCTTCTCCTGAAAAAAAAACTTTGCACAAGTGGCAGTATAAATATATTCATTAGTGTGGTCAATATCCCATTATAAAAGAATTCCAATTGATTTTCAATTGGCATCATATGTCCTCTTTGATTACACTCTTTATATCGATCACATGCTTCATACAACCTGTCAGAGTCATGTTTTAAATTCAACAAACTCCAATTCTAGTTTATTCACCTTGATTTCATAAGAACCGACCATGTTTACACACACGACAAAATATCCAAGTAACAAAATAAAAATAAAATTTTAACTTAAACTCTACACTACTTATCGCGATATCAATAGTTAAACTAGCCCCCGACAATGGCATCAAAAACTTGTTTGCCTGTTATTTTACCACCACAAGTTTATGGGTTTAAGTGTACTAGTGGCGAGTAAGGTCGTATTTCATAAGGACTAATTTTCTATTTAAATGGGTACTGCAATTATAGTAGTATGTGTTTTATTTAGACAATAATAAAATATGGAGGATAAAATACTAAAATAATAATTAAAACTAAAACAAAAGCAATTAAAATATGTAGGAGAGAACCATGGATGAGAATGATTTCAAACAATAATTTCTATTGGCAACTATTAAGATTTATATAAATAGAATTAGTTGATGTTTACCCTATAAAACAATGACAAAATTCATCTAACATTCCCTCTTGATCTCTTTAGAATCGTAAACTCAGTTACCAATGTAACCCATCTCGGTAGAATACAGTTACCCATGTAACCCCTCACGGTAGAATACATGTGTTTCATCTAAAAGTATTTTAAAAAACTATAAAAGCTTTCATAAACGATCACATGACCTCTCGATAGGTATGCAACTATCTATGTCAAGTATCCATGAAAATAAGCAAGAGAATGCAATGTTTCACCAAATACAAGCATGCATGCACAAGGTACAACTATGCATAAAATCCTAAATAATGCAAATTAACATGAATTGAAAGCATGGATGTAAAGAGCAAGAAAAGTTGACATTAAAGTTTAAACTTTAAGGAAAACAAGAAGCAATAAAGAGTAGATCTAAGATTTAACCTAAAACTATGCATGAAAATTAAATTGCAAATAAAACACAAGAACAACTTAAAACCAAGATGATCTAAGACTTGATCTATGATCTAGATGTGTCACTCATCTAGATTCCATATCCAATTCTTAAGATCTAGCAAGAAATCAAGGTGTTAAGGCATAAAGCATAACATGAAGAACAAGCATGAAAATGAAGAACAAAGCATGGAATTAAAGCATAAAACATTAAATGGAAAGAAAACTTACTTGAATTAAAAAATAAAACAAAGTTTGAATGTAATTGCAATCAAAAGTAACAATCTAAAGGAGTATTTGGATTCTTATTAGGCTTACAAACCCAAGGCCAAGCATGAAAGTAAATCTAAATCTAGAAAAGAAATTACAACAAAGCTTGAAATTGAATCTAAAACCTAAGAGAGAAAATTATCCAATAGCTTGAGAGTAATTTTGATCCCAAACCCAAGTTAGGATTGGGAAAGGAGTTATATCTTCATAGGTGCAAGATGTAGGCTTTTTATAGTTGTTTGTAGGGGCAAAATCATCAAAAACACTCAAAATTCCTGAAGTCTCAGCGTCGCGGTCGATCGACTGCAAAACAGTCTATAAACTGAAAAGCAGTCTATAGACTGCATTGCTTAAACGGGGGAAGCTACTTCCCGGCAGTCGATTTGGAGCTCTTTCAGTCGATCGGGCAGTCGATTTGGAGCTTTTCAGTCGATTGGGGATGCTTTCGGCTCGAAATTCTCATTTTTCGGTCCAAAACATCCGCTGAGTGAATATAATCCTTTTAACCACCTACAAAACAAGAATTCAAACTTAAAAACCCTAAAATAGCTCAAACATCTCACATATCGTACTCTTAAAGCCAAAAAGAAAATCAACAAGAAAAAGTCTTAAGACCTAATGAAAAACAAGTCGATACTACTAGAAATGACGCTAAACTCTAACTAAAAACACAAGGAAAAATACAACAATTACATGCAAAACAGAACGGTATGCGATGTACAGGTGCTAACTGGTCGAATTGCAGGTCTTAGCCGTTTTATTTCCAGGTCGGCAGAAAAGGGCGTGCCCTTCTTCAGGACACTCAGGAAGGGATCCAAGTTCGAAGGGGTCAGCGACCTGATGTATAGGAGTGGCGAGCTCTTATGCGGGGTAGTGAGATCTTAAGATATAAGCGTTATTATACCAGCTTGGCACTGAGTGGTAGCTCGGCGTTGAGAGCTGGGTCTCATGGTTTTTTGGCTCTGACAGGCTAATATGGGCTATTATATGGGGTCCCGAAGGGTTTTTGATTATGGACATGGTTATTGGCCCATGGCTAATTCGGTAATTCAGCGAGAGTTCTACTATTTATGGGAAGTTATTATACAGGAGGAATCCTAATTCTAAGTTGGTCGTGTTATATATGGTATTATAGTAGGAGAGGGGAACCCTAGATTGGGAATGCTTCCCTTATCTATATAAAGAGGACTCGGGCCTTATTCTTTTCTCTCTAAGTTGATTTCACATCCTACGTTTGAGCTCTCATATCTCACTTTTAAGAGCTCTCGCATCTCTCTCACGCACTCTCTAACTTAAGCATTGGAGGGCCTACGCCGGGGCCGTCCACCGCCTTGGCTTAGGTTTTGTTTTGCAGGATCTATCAAGTCGCGAAGATCATCTTGGAGATCAATCAGGTCGTTGCACGTATATTTAAGGTATATCAGGTTGCTGACTTCATATTTAAGGTCAGTATCCTCTATTCTTGCGGCACCAATCTTTTGGTCGCATCAGTTATATCACGAGATGATTAAAGTCCTCGTAATTATATTCAAGAATGACAAAGAGGCTGGATTATCTTATGAGAATAACCAACCACTCTTGTTAGGAATGATTTTCTATTGGGACAAAATTCAATTCAAAAGAATGAGACACTCATCGAAAGATTTATTCGAAAGTCCTTAACAAGAGTGCATCTATTTGGAGATATAAAAGTTAGTGCTTTTTGGGAGGTAAACTAAAAAAATTTACCTACTTTTTTTTTTAGAATAGTTTGAATTTATGCATCATTTAAGGAAAGAAAATCATGCCCAACACTCGAGTGGCGCCCCACTTGTAAGTCGGGTGCAAGGTTGAGTGTAGTTTCAGTTCTGTACCCGAATTACAAACCTGATATGACACCCAAATTGTGAATTGGGTGGGTTATGCATTCGAAAATCCTGGGAGTGCACCCGATTTAGCACTTGACTTGTATGTCGGGTGCCAAGTTGGGTGTCGAGCAATTTTATATTAGCAAATTTTGTTTTTTATTAGGAATCCTATATGCTTTAATACTATTATATTCCTTAACCCCCAAGATATTTCCAAACCATATAAACACCTACTTTGGTTTTGTTTTTATATATCAAATATTTTTCATTCATCAAAATTCATATTTTTCAAGAACTCAACTTGTGGTAAAGAAGAAAATTTGTAAGTTTTAAAAATTAAGGTATGGATTCTATCATCATTATTATTAATTATTATAATTTTGTAGAGCTTTCTTGTTGGTTTTTGGATTGCTAGAACTATGATTAGGGTTCTTGATTTATTTTATCTTATGGTTTTTCTTGGAGAATTTATTTCACCCTCTTATACATGAGTTTGCCTAAACTCTTAATGATCATATATTTGTGCGGATATTATATTCCTTGTTTGGTTGGGAGAAATGTTTGATAAGAATTAATTTTTAGGAATAACGGTGAAGTCTAATATACGAGAAAAGTTGATAAGTTTGGGGGTATCGTCCGTACTCAATGATACTTAGGAAAAGGGATAATAAGGAAAGAAAGCTCGTGTCGATGAGAACAAGTTTTGGGCATCGGTAACGTCTTAATTGAGGTATTTTGTACATTTTCTACTCTTGTTTTCAAAATTCTATTCCTTACCTTTCTTTCTCATATAAGTTTATTTAAGTTTGGGGGTGAGAATGTGCACTAATAGAGTTAGAAAAACGTAGCTTTATTGCATTTCATATAGTTTAAGATTTTATGGCCAAGGTCTTGTAGTCGAATTTAGGATTTTATGGCGTACATTATTAAAGGCCTTGGGAATTATTTTTTAGTTTTATTTTTTAATTTAAGTTTGGGGGTTGATTGACCTACATTACAAAGGCATTGGTATACTTGGGGGTGATGTGAAGCTTACAAGTTAATTTTATGTTAGAAGTTTCAGGTATTATTTTGGGTTTTTATGCTTAGGATATAATCAATTTATCCATATTCTCTACATTGTCCAAAGAGCCAATCGTATAACCTAAATAAACACTTTTGATTCATGAACCGCATGCTTATGCCTTGAGTACGATGGAGATCTTAAGACGCTTGTCAAGCCTATGAGGTAGGCGTTTAATGACTTGGCTTGAGCGTAAACATGTCCTATTACATGAGTGGTGAATGGAATGTTACATCTATATTATGAGGATTGTGAATGACATTGTCTACGAATCTGGTGAGACTCGCTCAGATTTTGAAGACTTCATGAGGCTCGGTTATGAGTTAACTTGGTTTTATGGTTAAGAGTTTCATGATTCTTCCTTTTGTATCTTTATTCTTAATCTCTTTTTCATAGGCGGAGTTTTAGTATTTAATGCATTGGTCGAGACTACCAATATTTAAGTTTGGGGATTTTGTTTGCATGTAAAAATATGTATTTTAAGAGTATATTTTATATCATTTAGAGTCTAACGTATGTTGTTCATGCGGTTTTCCTTGATTTACTTATTTCTTGGAATATATTGCGCTTTTGGTGTTTTTGTTATTTTTCATAACTAAATGATAGGCTTTGAGCTTTTCTAGAGCAAAAGCATTGACAACCCCAATTCAGATAACCAAAGGATGCACGAGGATGGAAGAAGGAAGAAAAGAGTTGAAATGGTACCAAGAATGTGAAAATATGAGGCGTAGACATAAAAGGCAAGAAGTTTTTAATATGGTAATTTATGTGCATAAGATGGATATGAACCATTAGTATTTGGGTCATAAATCTCTCATACATAGTGTAATTTAAATGATTCAACCATTCAAAGAAATATATTAAATAGGGCTACAACTCTTAAGAAGACAACTAAACCCAATTCAGTTGTTTCAAGGGCCAAAAGTCATGAGAACATCTGAAGACACAATTCTAGAGCAGTTTTAGAACTTGGACCATAAATCTCTCATACAAAATCTAAATAAAGTGATTCAAGTGGTCCGAGAAAGAAAACAGATAGGCCTATAACAATTATGAAGATTCCTAGGCACATTTTGGTCATTTTTAGGACGCAACTGGAAAAAGTCTAAAGTTGGGATAGGTCTAAAAATCCTAAAAGGAGTCATATAAACACCTCATTCATCCAACCATGAAAATATCATCATACATATCATATCATACACCATAGTCTAAGAAAAAGGGGCTGCAGGTCAAGTTCAGAGGGCAAGAGCTCGAGAGAGTAAGCCCGAGGAGTAAGGAAAGAAGACAATGCCATCTTTCCATCCACGAGAAGAGACGATGAAGGCCAAATGAATCATCTCGATTTGCAGCAGCTAATCATTTCTTTTTATACATTACCATTAGTCTGAATATGTGTTATTTGACATTTTTTTTATATGTATTGAATTCATCATATCCGGTTAGACACTTTGATTTTGGACATGGGAGTAGATCGATGACGTTTGTTTCATGATTTTAATTTTTTCTTATTGATATTTATTATTGAACCTATTTGAATATATTATTTTGAATTTATATTTTGACAATTAGGTAATGTTTCTATGTGTTTTATAGTGTCTTATTGAAATGAGAGTGGATAAACCATATTAAGCACAACGATACTTGACATAGACAGTCGCATACATACCGAGAGGTGGTATGATTGTTTATGCAAGCTTTTGTAATATTTTAAACTATATTTAGTAGAATTTCATGTATTGTACCAATAGGGAGTACATTGGTAATCAAGTCTACATCTCTAAAGAGCTCAAGAGAGAATGTTAGATGACTTTTGTGATTACTTTATAGGGTAAAAAATCAATTAACGTTATTCATCATAGATCTAAAGAGTTGTCAATTGAAACAATTATTTGGAATCATTCTCATCTATTGTTCTCTCATGCATATTTTAATTTCTCATATTTCAATAATAATTATTTGTGGTAATGTTAACCTCCATATTTTATTATTGTCTAAGTAAAGTTCGTACTACTATAATTGCAATATTCTTTTAAATAGTTAACTAATCCCTGTGGATTATGACCTTAATCACAACTACTATATTTGAAACCCCTACACCCCTGATGGTAAAATAATTGGCAAACATCCTTGTCTGAACAAATGGCGTCTAGATTCCTTAAGGCTAATGCTCTCATAAATAGGCGAAAGATCAAAGTCAAGAAGTTGCCGAGTAAGAAACAAGAGGATGTTGAGTACCTTTGTGTTGAACTATCTAAGATACAAAAAATAAATGCGGAGTTGAATGGGAAATTGATTGAGTACCATTCACTCATCAAGGAACAAGAGAACAAGCTCTTAATATCCACTGTTCAAACAAATCACTTTGACTTCAATGAAAAAACCTTACAATAGGTATGCTACGACAGTAGTCAAGTCATCAAGTTTTTGAAGAATGAATTATTTAGTGTCCAAAAAACATTAAAAGAAAAGGACTCAAAAACTTGTGGTGTGAAATGTGAACTCTCATGTACGATGGGAAATAAGATAATCATTACAAACAAACTGAACCAAGCAAATCAGTTCATGAAGAAACTTAATACAGGAAAGACAAAGCTTGATGAATTGATCATGATGGGGAAGAGAATCACATGCATAAAATATGATGGGTTAGGCTCCGATGCAATGAGATGTGATCCATGGGACCATATAAAATTTCTTAAAGCCAGACACATGGTTCCACCAATGAAGGATCATGTTCTTACTCCAAATACATTTGCTACTCCCATCAACATGTGGATGAGATATGAATACAAGGAACTTACTCTCAAATGCTACTATTATGGAATTTGTTGGCATATTCAACTCAAATCATATATACTGTATCATGACCTATTGAGCAATATGATTGATTTTTAAAATAAAAGAGGAATTCTATTAAAACACCAAGAATAAGGGTTGGCATAAAGAACAATGTTAAGAAGAGAATTTGGGTAAAAAAGAGATGAGGTTGTGAGCTACTATACTTAAGTGATTTTAAATCCAATCATTTCGAAGCATGGTACTTTGATAATAGATGCTTTCGTCACATAATGGGAATACAATCCTTCCTTTACAACATTGACACTATGCACAATACTTATATTACCTTTAAAGATCGAGGAAGAAATAGAGTCATTGAAAACTGAACATTGTATGTGAAAGGACTACCAAACTTTGGTGATGTCCTTCTTGTTAAGCGAACCTTATCAACATTAGTGGCCTGTGCGACCCAAATATTAATGTTAAATTCAATAAAGAAGTTTGCGAGTTTATGATAAATCTGACAAGCTTATTCTTATAAGAAACATGTCTATAAATAATTGTTACATGTTATAACAAGATGATGGTTGTTATCTTTTTTCCATTGATGAAACTGAATCATGACATTAAAATCTTGGGAACATCATCTATGCCCATCTCTATAATCTATCACATAATGGAGTTATAAAACGTATGCCAAAACTTAAGAGAACATTGTCATTCTAAGATAGAAGATTCGAAAATTTGAGTGGCTGAAGCTGGAGTAGCTACTTTCGAAGTAACCATTGCGCTCCTTCTACCTCTTCTCAAAGTAGGCTGACTGACCATTTTCACTAGCCTTTACTTTGATCTCCTGCCTTTCGGTCTTTTCTTAAATGCTCTAAGTGGAAGGGGCAAAAGAACGCGTGCGGAGGGAAGGTACGCCTTGTTAGAAAGATGAAGTCAGATATTGAAGGCAGAACAACCCCCTTGAAATGAGTACATGTACATCACACCTCCTATTCCTTCCCGATACCTCCCAAGGAAAATATTGCCAATCGGCTTTTCCTGAGTCTTTCCATTTTGGGGGTGGTGCATTTTTGTCTATAGATATATTTTCACAATCAGGGCTCTACTTTTCATTGCATGCCAAAAGAAGTTCTTACTCTATCATATAGACGTCAAAAGTGATTTCCTAAATGATATTTTGAAGGAATAGGAGTACGTAAAATAAACCCGAGCATTTTTTGGATCCACACTTCCATAAGAATGTGTTTCGACTTAAGAAGGCATTATATGAACTAAAACAGGTTACACGAGCATGATATGAACACCTCACACAGTTTCTACTAACAAAAGGGTACAAAAGATGAGGAGTGGACAAGACATTATTCGTATAATGAACTAGATATCATCACATAAATCTATATGTGATATTGTTTTTAGGTCCACATCACCACCAAAATAACAGAGTTTGTTGGATTTATGTCCAATGAACTCGAGATCAGTATGGTGAGATCACATACTTAGGTATGTGTATTAATCAAAATAAATACACTAGAAATCTCATTATGAAATTTGGTATTAAAGGATCAAACATTATGACACTTCCATGAGTACAAGTGTTAAACTTTCTCAAGATGACATTGGATCACCAGTGGATCTAAGTCTTTATCGTATCTTGATTGGTGGTCTATTATATTGAACTATAAGTCAAATAGATTGTTGTTTTAGTTCTAGAATGTGTGTTATGAACCAGGAAATTCTAAAAGAATTTCATCTCAAGGTCGTCAAGAGAATCATTTGATGTGTTGTTGGAACAACAAATTTTGGGATTTGGTATACTAGTAAAACTAACTCTAAATTTGTGATAAATACTGTTTTACGCACATATTGAGACTTATTCAGTTAGGTTTCATCTCTTGTTCGTGCATATATAACATCTTTTTACTTCTTTTTGTATTATTTGGACATTATTACGTGTCTAGCATGTTTTTTTGTAATTTTGTAGGACTTTTGGAGATTATTTGGGCTTAAAAGAGCACAAGGATGATAATTATTGAGAATTGGACCAAGACTAAGGGAAATAAGAATCCAACATGCCACAATCACAGTCAACCCATACAACAAATGAGTCAACAGGTCCCAGATACTCACTATCGACCCTGTTAGTGGTCGATAGTGAGGTCGATAATGGGACAAAAGATATTACAAAATGTCTGAATATCGGAGTTAATGACTGAAGTTTGCTTTTCATACAATATAATGTGTCCCAGAAGCTGTCCAGGAGGAAACAAACCCATCATAGAACATCGTCCACCATAGATAATATACTTTCGGGAGATTGAGAAGGAATTTGAAGAAGAAACAACACGAGACAATATAATTAAAGGTTCTATATGCTTTAAGGATTTAATCTTCCTTTATCTTTTCATTATGCAAACTAAATGTTCGATGAAATGCTTGATTGATTTTACAAACATGTTTGGTTAATTTCTCCTTGTTCTAGGGTTTAGAATAACAATGATTGAATATTGTTATGATGTTTATTTCAATTCAAGTATGATCCCTTTAATATTTTCATGTTTTAATTTCATGAGCATGAGTGATAAACAATTATTTGTATTTTGATTGATTGACAACCTTTTTAAAACTGATAGCTTGATAAATCATAACTCAAAATACGAGGTTTGCCAATAGGCTTTCAAACATGTAGCACATTGATCAACAAGACTGATAGTTTGAGATTAATAGTGAAGTCGTACACCCCTTTAAACAAATCTTTAAAGTCGTATAAATCTTTTAAACCTTTTGGAATTCTAATTATGATTTCAAATGAACACGTTGTTTCATACTTTGAATCTATAGTTTAACACTTCGAGAGAATGATTAAACTACAATTGTGATTGGCTTATAGTGAATTAAATCACAATATACTTGATTGATTAAAAAGGAATGACATTAGGAGACCCTTGTGAAAACCAAACCCCAGAACACTCTATATTATTTTTTTATCCAATAATCATACAAATCATGTTAGTATTTATTTGAGCTGTGATTTTAAATAATTTATAATCATCGGTTGTAACGACACTACCGAAATTCATTTTCTATCGTTTAGATAAAACTACACTATCTAGATTATATTACTTATTCACATTAAACCATATATAGTCCTTTAGGGATTCGACCTTGCTCATCTTATACTACATCTACACTATATACTTGTAATTACGCAGAGTGTAGAAAAGATCATGGTTTTATTAATCGAACCAATACCTAGTGAAAATGGGGAGCGGTCAAGGTTTTTGGCGCCATTGCCGGGGACCATTGGGTTATATTGATAATCATGTAATTGATAAATTATCTTTAATTTAAATATTTTTATTTTACACTTTGGAGTGAGTATACTTTTCAGGCAGTGAAAGTAAAGTATGTACATGAACGAACAAATCCATCAACTTCAATTGCAATTTCAAGTTGCAACTCCAATTTCAACCACTGGAACCACCACAATCATCCATTCAATAAATGTTTCCACTGGAAGTAAATTAAGTGTATGGAGGACTGGTTAGTCTAGTAATTCAAGCGGACAACTTTGAGTTGCCCAAGGGCTTGACTTCAATGATTCAACAAAGTGGGGGGAGCAAGTGAAGTCTCGAATGCACATTTGGTGCAATTCTTGAGATTATTGGAATAATCAAGATGAATGATGTTCCAGATAACGCGATAAAGCTTCATTTGTTTCATTTTTATCTAAATGACAACGCGGAATTTTGGTACAACACTTTGGGCAATGAAGGCCTCAAAACATGGGCTCAAATGTGTCGAAGGTTCCTATTCAAAAATTTTACTCCAAGCAAAATATTGAAATTGAAAAGTGAGATTTCTAAATTTCACCAATACGATGGTGAACAATTGCATGAAGCGTGAAAGAGATTTAGAGAGCTATTGAGAAAATATTTCCAACACGATTTCCTTGGATATCAAAAAGTTTGTTACTTTTATAATGGGCTAAGTGGACAAACAAAGATGATCATGGATGCCTCATCGGGTGGTGCATTATTATTATCAAGAACCATTGTCGATGCAATGCGTATTTTGGAAGAAATGGTGGTAAATGATTACCAATGGCCATTGGAATGTCCCACATGGAGGAAACATGCATCAACAAATGAGAATGAAAATGACCATGTTTGCATCTACATGGTAGACATGAGTAGAAAAACGGACATGATGATGTCTAGCGACTCGGAAGCACTTAAGTACAAAGGAAGTGGTATTTCCATGCAAAAAATGGTTAAGTATGTGAATTTCATAAATCTCAACAACAATTATAGAGACAACTAAAGCTATCCAAGGATGAGAGCAGCTAATGAGAGCAAAAAGCCAAGCATGGAGAAGATGTTCACATCGTTCATGGGAGAAAAGAAATCACATTTTTAGAAAATTGGTACCTATATAACATCTCTTAAGACATAAATATCAAAGTTGGTGCAACATCATAGGACACCAACATCAACAAAAGCAAGTGCCGGTTGAGGAAGAAAGTGTACTGTTATGAATGAAGGTTTATCTATAGATGAAATGGAAATAGATACTGTATTGAAGGTCAACATCGTAGGGGATGCCGACAAGGCTGAGGGTGATGTGGAGGTAACAGGCCGGGTTAAGAATGTGACACCCCAATGGAGAGTTAATGGGCCAGGAGGCAATGGACTCGGCAGGCCTTATATATGCTGATGGATAAAGGGGCCAATAAGTATAAGATATTTAATCATTTTAATTTCACTTTTGTCATTTAGCTAAGATATTTAGCACATGGTTGTAACTAATTGTGGTCCTTATCAGCCTATTTAAATGGGAAAGGGGAGTGGAACAAATAAGAAATGAAATCTCTTAATTTCTCTCTCTAATTCTTCTAAATATCTGCTTCTATCATCACTCTATTCCTTTCTCTTTCCCAAGCTGTTACATCATCCAAAATTACAAGCTAATAGAAATTATAAATCTGAAAAATACATCAAAATACAACAACTGGTAATGAGAGCCTCGGATCCTTAGAAATGGCTGAAGGAACCCGCATCAAGGACCTACAAGAAGCACAGAAGAAAGTAGATTAAAACCTGCAAACTGAAGCTATGAAAAGAGAAGCAAGTGAACTAAAGCTTCAAGAATGGATATCAGGTATCAGTTCAAATCTGGAGGAATTAATGGGGCTAAACATGAAGTATGATCATCTAACCCAGACATTAGCTGCTATGTAATTACAACTACTGAACATGTCCAAAGGAAAAAACCAAGCATATGAAGAATCAATCCTTGGAGGCCCTTACCCATGCTTTGGCAGTGAAGGTACTAACTGCAGAACTAATAATTCCTCTAAACCTCGAGCTATTGCTGAAACACAGAACATGAGCATCATCAACCCTGTTCTCAGGCTGGAGTTTCCTAGGTTTGATGGTACCTCCCCCAGATCTTGGGTACTGAAGTGTAAGGGTTATTTTAAATCGATTCTTAATATTCTTGATCATCAGAAGGTTATTTTAGCTTCTATGCACTTTGAAGGGAGGGCTGCTCAATGGTATTTAAACCTTAACACATCACAGACTGATTTAACTTGGCAACAGTTAATTGAGGTGGTTTCTGCTAGGTTTGAGGAGCTGAAAGAGGCTAAAATCATAGCAGAATTTAACAAGCTCAAGCAAAATGGTTCTTATGCTGAGTATGTTGACAGGTTTGAGGATTTGAAGGCATGCATGATGATTTTGAATAATTATACTGAGGTATTTCATAGCCATTATAAGTGGTCTGAGTGAGGAATTGCAGGCCTTTATCAATATGTTTGAACCAACCACCTTACAACAAAACATAGATTTGGGTAGAAAGCAGATATTAACCCTTGATGCTATTGCAAGAAAGTTTAAACAACACCCTAAACCATTTTCACCCATTTCCAAAATAATAAACTAGAAAATACCTATCCACAGATTCATAAACTAAATGCAAACACTAACCCTAAACCACCTATCAAAATGCTAACAGCTTCTGAGATGGCAGCAAGGAAGGAGGGAGGCTTATGTTATAACTGTGATGAGAAGTTCACCTATGGCCATAGGTGTAAATATAAGATAAACTATGTGATAATGACAGAAGAAGAAGAATTTGATTGCCTGAAGGTCACTAATACCAAGCCACCAGAATTAGAGACACAGACAAACTCTATGGAGGAGATATAGATGTCATTAAATGCATCAGGGGAGGATGTCATCACTACCATGAGGGTGTGGGGACAGAGTGAGGACAACAAGCTACAGATACTCACAGATTCTGGAAGTACACTCAACTTCATTTAGAAATCAACTGCTACTAAGCTAGGGTGCTATGTGGAGGAGGCTAAACCTATACTAGTTAGGGTGGCAAATGGACAGAGGTTAGTCAACACTAAAGTGGTCAAGGGGTTCAATTGGGTAATGCAGGGGCACACCTTTACATATTCCTTGAGGTTATTTAAGAATTAAGGTTGTGACCGTATCCTTGGAGGGGATTAGTTGAAGTCATGCACTCCTATAGAGTTGGATTATGAACATATGACTTTTACAGTGACACTCAATGGTCAGAGGGTGAAGATACAAGCCCTAATATCTACTGCAGACTGTCAATTCATATCAGCACCATCTTTATATAAGATGATACATTATGAATATCAAACACAAGTTGAAGAGCTGTTTGTTTTATCTGTATAAAGGGAGAACCATGGGGACAACAATCAAATGACACAACTACTGGAGAGTTATAATGATGTTTTTGAAGAACCAAAGGGGCTACCACCTGTAAGAGGGATAGAACATCAGATAATGTGAAACCTGGGAGCACTGCCAAACACCAATTTCCCTACAGAGCATCACATGACCAGAAGGATGAGATAGATAAGATAGTCAAGGAATTGCTACTTAGTGGGGTCATTCGGCTTAGCTAGAGTCCTTTTCTAGCATCCCCAGTGCTACTAGTAAAGAAGAAGGATGCCACATGGAGACTCTGTGTGGACTATAGATACCTAAATGGCCTAACTATGAATCATGAGTACCATATTCCAGTAATTGATGAACTTTTGGATGAGCTGCATGGGGTCATGTATTTCTCTAAAATTGACCTGAGGTCAGGTTACTTTCAGGTACTAATGAATCCAGAGCATAGATACCTAACTGCCTTCAACACTCATCATGGCCAGTTTGAATACCTGGTCATGCCCTTTGGGCTATGTAATGCACCAGCCACCTTTCAGTGCCTGATGAACCAGGTATTTAGTAATTGCCTAAGGAAATATGACTTGGTGTTTTTTGCTGAAATCATAATCTATAGTAATGGATGGGGTGAACACCTACAACATGTGGAGAGTGATCTGGAACTTTTTAGAAGTAACCGGCTGTTTGCAAAGAAGAGCAAATGCCATTTCGGACAAACACAGATAAAGTACTTAGGCCACATAATAAATCAAGAAGGGGTAACTACTGATCCCCAGAAAATATAGTGTATGGTCAACTGGCCCGTGCCAAGGACAGTCAAATAGTTGAAGGGATTCCTAGGGCTGACTAGTTACGACAGGAAATTCGTCAAGGGGTATGGCCTTTTGAGCAAGCTACTTACTAATCTGCTCAAGAAGAAGAAATTTGTATGGAGTGTAGAGGTTGAGAAAGCCTTTCAGAATTTAAAAAGGACTATGACAACTACCCCTATCTTGGCTCTTCCTGATTTCTCTCAACCTTTTATTCTGGAAACTGATGCAAGTGGTTATGGGATTGGAGCAGTTCTTATGCAATAGGGGAGGCTTATATCCTATGTGAGTAAACTCTTATGCCCCAGAAATCAAGGTTTATCCATTTATGAGAAGGAATTCCTAGCTGTGTTGATGGTTATATATAGGTGGAGGCACTACTTAAAAGGGCACAAATTCGTCATAAGGACACATCAACAAGCCCTCAAGCATCTACTAGACCAGATGGTTATGAACCCTACTCAACAAAAGTGGATCACCAAGTTCCTAGCCTTGGATTATGAAATCTAGTATAAAAAGGGAAAGAGAACAGGGAAGCTGATGCCTTGTCTAGAGTCAAGGATCCAGAGGGTGTTAATTTTGCCTTAACCACTATAACACTTGACTGGATAGAAAGGTGATCCAAAGCTATAAAGGTGACCCTTTTATCATTAAAACACGAGCAGCTAAAAGCATAAATGCCACCACTTATCCAGAATTTGAGATAAATGGAGTATTGGTCAGATACATGATAGTAGTGGGGAAGGATATTGAACTCAGAAGAATGATCCTTGATGCAATGCATAGCTCTGTATATGGGGGGAACTCAGGAATGGGGGGAACATACATGAGGACAAAAGGGGTTTTCTATTGGCCAAAAATGAAGGCTGAAATTATCAAGATGATTCAGGTATGTGATACATGCAACATGAATAAACCCAACCATGAGCCCTGTCCAGAATTGCTTAAGCCCTTACCCATACCAGAACAAGCTTGGACACACATAAGTATGGGCTTTATAGAAGGGTTACCCAAGGTAAATGGCAAGAGTGTAATATTGTAGTGATAGATAGATTCACAAAGTATGGGCATTTTTTGGCCTTAGAACACCCATACACTGCTCAATCAGTAGCTCAGCTATTCATGGATCAAATATACAAGCTACATGGTCTTCCTCTCTGTATGGTAACTAACAGGGACAAGGTATTTACTAGCAAGTTTTGGAGTGAGGTGTTCAAAATCATGGGAGTGAATCTCAACATGTCATTAGCCTTCCACCCCCAAATTGATGGACAAACAGAGCGTTTGAATCAGTGTTTGGAAAACTACCTAAGGTGTATGGTGCATAACAACCTTAGGGCCTAGCTTAAGTGGTTAAATCTGGATGAGTACTGGTACAATACCAAATACCACACGGGCTTAAAGTCTACCCTTTTTCAAGCTTTATACGGATACCCACCACCTATACTCTATACCCAACCCTATGTGAAAACTAGTAACACTGAAGCAAATGAGTTTGTGAGGGACCAGCAAGACATGATTAAGCAATTAAAGGAGAACCTTTTTCAGGCACAAAACAAGATGAAGATTTATGCTGATAAATCTAGAACTGAGAGATCATATGCAGTGGGGGATGAGGTTTACCTGAAACTCCAGCCGTACTGCCAGAATTATGTGCAATTAAAGAAGAGTTTAAAGCTGTCCTCACACTATTTCGGCTCTTATCGAATCACGGAGAGGGTTGGTGAAGTGACTTACAGACTAGATTTGCCGACCGACTCGTGGATTTATCCGGTTTTCTATGTATCCTCACTGAAGAAGAGGCTGCACCGGAGGAGATCCCTTCCAGAGAGCTGTCGACCATCACCCTTGAAGGAATCTTTAAGCTGGAGCCGCATAGGGTTTTGGGTACTCGCGTGGTAAAAAGGGGAAGGGTTCATGTGGAATAGATGCTAGTCGAGTGGAGTGATTATCCTCAGATTAAGCGAACGTGGGAGGATATCAAGTTCATCGAGAAGAAATTTCCAGGATTAGATCCTTGGGGACAAGGATTTCAATTATTTGGGGGGGGGGGGGGGGGGGAGGGGATTGTTGATGTTGTGAACCAAGGTTTGTCTACGGATGAAATAGAAACGGATATTGTATTGAAGGTTAACGATGAAGGGGAAGCTGACAAGGTTGAGGGTGACATGGAGGAAACAGGCCGGGTTAAGAAAGTGATGCACGCCAATGGAGAGTTAATGGGCCAGGAAGGCAATGGACTCAGCGGGCCTTATATATGCTGATGGATAAACGGGCCAATAAGTACAAGATATCTAATCATTTTAATTTTACTTTGTCATTTATCTAAGATATTTAGCACGTGGTTGTAACTAATTGTGGTCCCTATCAGCCTATTTAAACGGGAAAGGGGAGTGGAACAAACAAGAAATGAAGTCTCTTAATTTCTCTCTCTAATTCTTCTAAATATCTACTTTTATCATCCCTCTATTCCTTTCTTCTTTCCAAGTTGTTACATCATCCAAAATTACAAGCTAACAGAAATTATAAATCCAAAAAATACATCAATATACAACATGTACCGCAAGAACAATGTAATGACACTCGTTTAAGAAGTGATACCACATATGAGGGCTTGAAAGTACCGGGTTTTGAGCCCAAAAGAGTTTTGAAATTAATGAAAAAAGAAGCCGGAGAATTAATTGAAGAAAAAAATTACAAGAGAAAAATGAAAGGGACTAAGAAGCCAAAATTATATTATACTTTGCTTATCTCTTCTACTTCGTTACTTTTTCACAAAGATTACAAAAGAAGAACTTGGAAAATCAATTTGATATTCTTAGATATTTTTTGAAAAATTGTTATTAATATACTTCTTATTGATGCTTTGCATCAAATGCCTAACTACGTAAAGTTTTTGAAAGAAGTGATTGCGAAGAAGAGGAAGTTTAAAGAGTATGAAATGGTGAATCTGACCGAAGAGCGTGCGATAATTTGAAAGAAACTTTCTCTTAAGTGTAAAGATCCAGGAAGCTTTACTATAACTTGTGTTATGCGGGGAAGTTTGTTTGAAAATACTCTTTGTGTTTTGAGAGCAAGTATTGATTTAATATATGTCAATTTTCTAAAAATTAGAAATTGGTAGTATAAAATCGACCACTAGTACAAAAAACACATTCAAGAACAGACATTCTAGAACGGTTGTTTCGGCTACCTTCTAGAATGTCTGTCCGGTGACATTTTTGTAAATAAAGTCAGAATCCTAGAACGGATTTTAAAATGTACCTTCTGAAAAATCGGAGACTGCCCATATTTAGAAGGTATATTTAAAACCCGTTCTAGAATATCTACTTTTCAGAACGTATATTTTAAGTACCATCTGATATGTCAAACTATTTAGAACTTATAATTTAAAATACCTTCTGGTAAAACTTTCCAGATTTTATAATATTTTATTCGATCAAATATTACACACTTTATTATTTTTATTTTAATTATTGTATTTCTTATTTCTTATTTCTCATTACTGCCGTCCTCCGTTCTCACCCTCTCTCCCGTCGCCCAAACCCTATCTCGCCACCACGTCGCCCGGGTATCAGAAAAGTACCTTCTGGAAAGTGTATATTTAAGAACGGGTATCCGAAAAGTACCTTCTGGAAAGTCCATATTCTAGAACGGGTAATTGAAATAAACGTTCTGGAAAGTCAATATTCTAGAACGGGTATCAGAAAAGTATCTTCTGGAAAGTACATATTCTAGAACGAGTATTTGAAAAATACGTTTTGGAAAATCTCTTATTGATGGCAGCTTACAAAGCCTTTTTTTATATTTGGTTTGACCTAAATTATTACAGCTCCAAACTCGATACATAAACAATTAAACAAAATTAAACGACAGAATCATTCATTCATTTACCAACCACAAGTCAAAATTACACCCATCACCAAAATATAACACAAGTCCGTCAACCATCAAAAGTACAATACGTCAAAATTCACCAATCATTAGGAGGGACCAAAAGTTATCAAC
>BMAC01000862.1:38694-63379 GCA_014905375.1 Phtheirospermum japonicum
GCAAGAAAACAGTTTCTACTATAAAAGGGGAAAACACTCTTTAAAAGCCCGTGAAAAACGATCAACCTAAGGACCTCTGCACACCCATTCAAATATAGATACAACACAAATTACATTTACACCGT
Source organism: Phtheirospermum japonicum (assembly GCA_014905375.1). Lineage (NCBI taxonomy): Eukaryota > Viridiplantae > Streptophyta > Magnoliopsida > Lamiales > Orobanchaceae > Phtheirospermum > Phtheirospermum japonicum. The sequence continues at coordinate 38,820 of BMAC01000862.1, forward strand.
CCCGATTTCACAGAACTTGTCCAAAAATTTATATGCCGCAAACAATGTATCAGTAGAAATTAAGCTACTGTTTTTTCATGATCTAAAGATGGGTCTTCAATGTAGATAATTTATCAATACTTCATCTACCAAGTAGTTCCCTAACAAATTATGTATAAATTTTTGTTTCAATTCAATCAAAACAACATTGAGCTAGTATATACAGTATTTTTCAGAATTGGGAAAAACTTACCCTCAAATTATCAATCTCGTACTCCGCTGAAGATGAATATATGTTGGAGGGATGCTGGCAGGAGGTTTTGGACGGCGACGTGGTGGCAGGCAATTTATTATGGGTGACGGGAGAGAGGGGTTAAGGTTAATGTTTTCGTGGATGGACAGTGATTTTCGAATGTCGGAGGTGATTGTGGCAGAAGATTTTGGGTGGTGGTGGCGGGTGATATGGCGGTCTTCTAGAATACTGACTTTCCAGAACGTATATTTCAAATACCCGTTCTAGAATATGGACTTTCCAGAAGGTACTTTTCTGATACCCGTTCTTAAATATTGACTTTCCAGAACGTGATTGCTTTACCCGTTCTAGAAAGTGTATATTCTAGAACGGGTATCTGAAATATACGTTCTGGAAAGTCTGATCGAGAACAGGAACCGACCCAAATGTGACCTTCCAGAACGGGTAAATAAGTTTTAAGAACGGGTAATATAACCGTTCTAGAATATATCAACATTCTAGAACGGGTAAAAATAACCGTTCTAGAAAGTCTGACTTTCTAGAACAGCTGTATCTAGATCACAGCAGAATACCATCTGGATTGCCTGTTTTGTACCATCTAGAATGTCTCTGCTGCACTAGTGGACCACCATTGCACTTCACATGACAGATAGGTCTTTGTCACATCTGAAAGGTATAGTGGAAGATGTACTTGTCTAGGTGAATGAATTCATTTTCCCAGTGAATTTTGTGGTCTTGGACATGAATGAAGATAAGGACGTTCTATTGATATTTGGAAGACCATTTTTGGTCATGGGAAGAGCACTTATTGATGTACAAAAGGTAGAACTCACATTACCTATTAATGATGAGCGTGCTATTTTAACATATATCGTGCTATTAAACTTCATGATGGTGATCTTCAATAACATACATCGTGCTATTAAACTTCATGATGGTGATTTTCAAAATATTGAAGATCGTAAATAATAGACATTGTTGACAAAGGGGTGTAGATCTTTGTTAATTAAGGAATCAATCAATGAAGTGAGATAATGAAAATGATCATGTCAATCATTCAAGTTGAAGAATATTTTGAAAATTCTTTCCTTACAAAGCATCAGCCCTCGAGGCCCTTTAAATAATTTTTGTTTGTGTAATGTATAAGTATACTTTTACTTGAGAAAAAAAAGAGCGAGCTTACAATACTAGTTTATATATGCTTGAGATTGTTTATAAAACTAGTTGAGTTTTTGTATAATATGAAAATTCGTGTACTAATCAATGAGAAATTAATAATAATAAATTGAAGGGAGTTCAATATGTTGTTCATGCAAATAGGAAGGAGTCTGATTTAGTGATCGACCAATCATATATTATTGAAGGGTTTTAATTAAACAAGATATACAAATAGAGTAACATATGAATAATTTCGCAATGCATATTTATAAGTTGGTTGTGTGTTAATTAATAAATTTTAGGAGTACAGTGAGTCTTTTATTGTTAAATTTAGTATTTTCATTTTAATTGATGCTTAAATTTACTGCTCTACTTGTACGTGGTAGTAGCATGCATTCTAAGCAAATGTGATTGTAAAAAAAATAAATAATAATAAGACCAATTGACCTATTTAACCATCAAACTCCAGCAAGATCAATTGCATCTGCTGGCGGATTTTCAAATCATCGATCAAACACGTTATTTCTATATCCATATTCTCCATTGCAACCCTGTCAAATATCAAACGATCAGAAGTTTTTTAACTTTAAGGCAACACCATAGCTCAGCGTGATCAGGTGAGACAGACTGTGCGACATAAAATGGAAGGCACGTCGTCTTGATTTGAGAAATAATAGTTTACGGACCCCACCCCAACGGCTTGTAGGCTTTAGCTTTCTTTTAGTCCCACCACCACTGGCCACCAGGACCCACCACCTCCGATCCAAAATTCCAGATTTACCCTTTATTTACTTTTGTTCTGAACAAGAATCCTACTTACTCATATTCAGTTGCTCGAATAAATGATGGGTCCTTAAGTGGAATGTTCTCATAAATTATTTGCACTAATTATCATGAATTGCTAAAATAGTACTAATTTTTGATAATCATCGCGGTCTGTGTGCCAGGAGTAGGAGTAGCCACAGGTAATAGGCAGTGAGGGCCAGTATATTTTTTAATTTTATTAAAAAAATTAGAATCGTATAATAAAAACACTACTTGTGTATATAATTAAAATATCATTAAAATACTATAATTATATATAATAAATGTATTACTGTTATATAATAAAATTATTAGTTCACAAATTCGCTTATAATGACATGATTCCCATTTGAACTCACCCTTTTATATATATATATATATATATATATATATATATGAAAAAAATGATGATTCAAAATATTAAAATGTGAAATTTCATTTTTTTTCATCTTCTTCCGTGAAAGTTGAAATTTTGATTATTTATACTGCACTTTCATCTTTTGAAAATGATTATTCATGTTTTTTATTTCACTTTCAAAATATTTTTCATCTTAGTTTTTTTAATTTTTTTTTAAATTATACTTTTAAATCAATCTAATCAACTTTTGATATTCATGTATGCGATCTTTTTTATTTAGATGCATACATAGTTTAATAATTTTGTCATTTGTTATAGGTTCCAATCATTCTTCATAAAGAGATGTCAAGAGTAACATTTTTGCTTAAAAAATATGAGAAAATTAATGTTTGAATTCAAGATAATTTTAGGCATTATTTACTGTAGTGCTAATTTTTTTTTTAATTAAATTCAAATTGAGCCTCAATTATAATTTTACTAGTCCAGAAGTCAAGACCGACATGGGTAAATAGTAACTGAGACTCGACAGTGACATATTTACACTTACATGAGGTAAATATTGAATTATTATTGTTCTTACTAATCTATCATGTAGTCATTGCCATGTAAATCATGTTTCCTATTGGTATGGTTGTGCTATTCGGTAGACATATATCGATGAGTATAATTTCAATGTCACATCTCTCTCTCTCCCTAAAGCATTTGACTCAAAATGTATTTATTCATTCACACCATCATCATTAACAATTTGTTCGGGTAAAATTGGGATACAAATTCCATAATAAATCTATTGAGTCGAAGCAAATTATTTGGGTTGGGTTTTTGAACCAAATCAACCTATATATACACGTGTAACTCAAACTTGATCTAAAATGACATGCGATGAGTTCAAAATATTTGACCACCAAAATCCGGATTGAACCGACTTATTATTCTTCCACGAGTTGAATAAACCTACAAAACAGCGTCAGGAAGCCCCGATGTATAGACACTAACAATCAAGACAGAATCTTAAAGAAGAACGACTAAATCGAGTTTAGAGATTATAATTTGAAATATGATCGAAATCTCTCTCTCTCTCTCTCGCACGCGCGCGCGCGCGCGCGCACACACTCACACACATATATATATATTATTTAGCCTTATTCACTAAATAATACGATCCATTCTTACACTACTGCAGAAAGGGGAATTCACATTGAGTTTTTAGGAGATTTAACGGTGGTTTTATAACCGCCGTAATATATTCACTTTCAACGGCGGTTGTGAAAACTGATGTCAAAAAATCTGTATTAACGGCGGTTATAGAAACCGCCGTGAAAAAATGGTGGATTTTACATGGTTCTTGAATAACACCTTGTAGAAAGTCTGTTTTCCAAAACGAATATTTTACGGATTTTTAAAAAAAATACCATTTAAAAAGTAGTAAAAAAAAAAAGAAATGAAAATAATAATAACTATAATAATAATAATAATTATTATTATACAGATAATAAAAGCATACCACTTGCGTAAAAATAAATATAATTTCAGTTCTACAGCTGATGATATTTGAAAATTACCCTAAAAAACAAAGTAAAATGCAACTAAACAAGATCTATTGGTATATTCGCTTCCTCTTCAAAACGTTCGGAATCAATAAAATAGATCCGATGAGGAAAAGTACAGCCAATGTCTTTAAATCGTATAAATCTTTTACTGACTTGAGATCGCCAAGAGCGAGTCCAGCCTATACCAAACAAATAAATTAAAAAAAGCAAGCATTAAAGATTATACCGACCAAGTGTTTAAACTACATCAAACAGAAGCAAAAAGAGCTTAACGTCACGGTAATATAAGAGGCTGGAATGAGATCGACAACGGTTGCCAGAAAGAATATATGAAATGGAACTTACTTAAAGCATTTTCATGTGTATTAATTAGGTCAAGTAGCTGTCTCAAGGAATTCCCTTTCTCCTATGATGATGAGGAACTCCGTCGCAATTGCTCAATGCATTGGGCAACACTTGCTAATGTCCCATCAGGGTCCTCCATGCTACTCAGAGGCGGATATAGGAAAAAATATTTGGTGGGGCATCAACGTAATATTTTTATTTATTTTTTTATTAAAATATTACTCAAAAAATTATTGCGTTATATAACAAGTATAAAATTTAATAAGGGTTTAAAAAATACATATTACTATTGTTCTCGTCGAGTTATCATATTTGAAGTAGACTTACAATTACATCACGCTAATAATAAAAAATAACTCTTTCAGTAGATATGTAATAACTAAAACAATTATAAAATATTTGATCTAGCATGATATTACATAATTTTTTACATACATCATTTTTAAAAAATAAATTTTTTTTTACACTCTTCATCGTCACTGGAGAAATAACACTAATTTCAAAAGAATCTATACTTTTTGAAAAGTTTAATACTTCTATTTATACAAATTAAAGAAGACTAATTAAATACCAATAGTAATAGTTATTTCTTTACATTTCCACAAATAAATTTTCAAGTGTGCAAATGCTAAAACCAATAAAGTGTTTCCAACAATTATAAATAATAATAAAAGAATTTAAAATTTATAAAATTGAAGATAAACAAGAACCATCATCTCCCTGAAGTATTACCAAAAAATTCATTATACATCACTTATTCTAAACAATTCAAGATTACCATTTAAAAATTCAAATATCAAAATTAGCTAATGTAGTTTAATTGAAACTATGGAGAGATTGAATTATTTTTTAAATGAATAATTTTTTTATGGTTATATATATATACATAAAAATTGAGAAATTTTGGGGGGGCCTGTGCTACCCAGGCCCCAAATATGGATCCGCCTCTGATGCTACTTCTATCTGTGCAGTTAAAGAGGCACTATGATTGTCAACCAGACTAACTCAACATTAACTCATGAATATATCAGATGACAAAAATACCAAATGCATAATGAAAAGTCTGTACGATGCAGTAGCTAACTTAGAAAATCATGGTACGCAGTTTATTAAAGAAAAAGAAGCACTAGTTTTGATGCCTGCAATATCAACAGAATTCAATAATAAAATCACCAAAAGAAATAGTGCGTGTCTAAATTGTAAAGAAAAAAATTAAATAAGTAAAGACAGAAGTTGGATATTGAAGTGCTAGACATCAATAAATTCAGGGGGGCAAAATACCTGGAAGCACTTAGGAAGTAATATAACTTTGAATGACATTCATATTGTCGCCACTACCCGAATTGTAACTTAAAACTGACTATTAGTTTTTTCAGAAATTATTTACGCAAGTGAATCCCAGTTGATGAACAAAGGCGGGTATTAAATTTCGAAAATGTTCTTAATCATGAAGGATACAATACTAGAAAGGCTCATGATCAACAAAGATGAATACAGCCAAATGAACTTGAATTATTATAAGCCATCAGCTCTCATCAATATCTATAGGACCGCACATGCATTGACATGAACATTACTAAGCCAAGATTTTGGACTTAATAATTTGAGATTATCATTTCCACTTAATTGCAATCAAGCCCAACAAACCGACTATTTTACCTGATGAGCCATTTGATAACATTTTCTCCAATATTACTCCGGCATTTCGGGGGAGCATGACAGTAGGAATGTGTATATCCAGATCAGTTTCATCGGGCTCACAAACCATCTTGTAAAGTTCTGCAGAGTTGAAGAAAACCAAAATGTACAAGAGGAAGTAACTACTGGTAAGTTGAAAACTGAAATTAGCCCGTAACGTCATTGTTCCATTGTATAACTTTAAATTTGTAGTATCCATTTCAGAAACGTGTCTAAATTTCGTAATTAAATTGGTATCCAAATTCTTTATCCTCCATTGTAACTGATATGGCAATATAGAGGTCCGACTTAAATTGGGTTAGACCTGATCAAGAGATAATTGAAATAAAAAGAGATATGGTGAGAACAGCTCGGTCTCAAAGGAAGGTTTGGTTAGGCCTCTTGGGAAAATAGGACATCAAGAAAGGATGGTCACAGCTCGGGATTTCTCATGACCTGACCATTTTAAAGAGAGATCACTACAGCCCACGGATCATATTGAGCTAACGAAAGTGCTCTGCCAGAAGACCCTGGGGCTAGAGTTGGACCTGACGCTGATACTGAAGTAATATAGACCTGAAACAGGGAAGACCTGACTAGGGTCAAGTCCGATATTGATATTGAGGTGGTATTAAGGAAGACCTGAAACGGGGAAGACCTGTTTTCCGGATTCCTAGTAAAGAGACAAGTGGGACCACTTGTCAGAATTGGTTACGTAACGGCCCGTAATTCACGACATGTGCTCCTGAGATCCCGACTGGGGTCCCCACTAGAAGAAACTATAAATATCTCAGCCCCAAGGATGAGAGAGGTATGTCATTCTTTGCGCATTCCTTCTTTGCTTGCTAAGAGAAACCTCATACGCTTTACTGACTTAAGTATCGGAGAGGTTTCCACCGGAAAACCACAGGTGGTCCTTTCTAACGTGTTTTTGTGTGCAGACAAAAGGGTGTTCAAGGTTCCAAGCGTTGTTCTTGACGCTGGTCATATTTTGGATCGAAACAATTGGCGCTGTCTGTGGGAAATCGATCAAGCTAAGACGTGAGACTTTTCAATGGCTTCAGATGGTCTGCGACGGAACTTGGTAAGAGAGCTCGGCAGAACCCCCAGTTCCGCTGCACCGTGTGGTATGCCCAGGTCGGCGGAAACGTCGACGATGGGACCGGAAGGGATAGCGCTGTCGGCAGCGGCTGCGCCGGGCACTACGCCACCCCCACTTGGTAGATTTGTGCCAGCCATTGGTGGTTCTTTCAATGAATCAATCCTCACGCAGCTGTCGGAGCTCCAAGGCAAAGCTGTGGAGGCAGCGGTTTGAAAAGAAGTTCGCGGAAATGACGCCGCCACTGTCCAATGCACCGCCGGCAAGAACTGTTCCGGTGACGGAGACGAAACCGCTACGTGGCCAGCGTACTGATCGGACTCCCCTTCAGGACGGAGAAGAGCATTTTTCTACTTCGGACAGCGAGACCTCAAGCCAGACTAACCCAGGTCTGGCTGAACAGATGCAAAGATTGCAGAAGGAAGTGTGGGAGTTTAAAAAGAAACTGACGAACACAAGCACGGTGCCGGCACGGCGAGGTACTCCATTCATGGAGGAGGTTATGCGCGACGATGTGCCGGCCTCATTTTGTTCTCTAGGCGTTGAGTATAGTGGGACCATGGATCCGTGGGACCATCTCAGACGCTTTGAGATCGCGGCAGCTGTACACAAGTTTTCAGACGCTGTCATGTGCTGGGTCTTCCCGATGACTTTTACAAAGTCAGCACAGCTCTGGTTTAGCCAATTGCCGCCTCGCTCTATTAGTAATTTTGATGAGTTCGGCTCGGCCTTCCTGCACCAGTTCACAAGCTGCAGGAAGTACCAGAAGATGCCACTAGAGCTGTTCATCCTCAAGCAAAAAGAGGGTGAGAGTCTGCGCGCCTATAGCAACCGTTTCACTACCGCAAAACTGGAGGTGTCGTCCGCATCGGAAGAGCTGTTGGTGAACGCCTTGGCGCAAGGCCTGCGGTGGGGTGAGTTTTTCCAATCGCTGGTTGTGAAACCAGCTCGAAAGTTTGGAGAGCTCTTGGAAAGAGCTGAGAAATATATCCACCTATAAGAGGCCTTGAAAATTAAGTATTAAGGAGAAAAAAAGCGGGAAAGGTATGATAGGGGAAGACAGGGCAGCCGTGAAGAAGCCTAGGACAGATCTGTCTGGAGGGAGACCTCGCTTTGACAGGTATACCCCTCTGGCAATTCCGCAGGGTGAAACTCTACAGACAATAGAGAGACACCCAGAGCTGAAGTGGCCTAAGACCTACTCGCAGAAACCCAGGAAAGAAAGGTCTGATCGATTTTGCCGCTTCCATAATGAGTATGGGCATGATACTGACCAGTGCACTCATTTGAAAGATGAACTGGAGAGAATGGTTCAGGCAGGGCACCTGAAAGAATATGTTCGTATGAGAAAAGAGGAAGCCAGATCTGGTCACGGCGGCTATGATCGACCCCAGCAGGTTAAAAGAAATCAAGATAAAGGCTGTACTGAAGGAAGACGTACTGATCAGGCCCAGGTCATTCATGGAGAAATTAAGATGATAACTGATGGAGAATTGGTGGGGCATTCTAAGCGGACGCAGCACAGCTATGTTAGAGCTGCGAGAGACTTAGTCCAAAAATCACGAGAAGTGGGGCAAATGGAATCTACACCAAATATCTGCTTTGGATCAGAGGATGGTGATGGAATCTTGGCCCCTCACATGGACGCCTTAGTTATAACGGCTACCATTGCCAATTATAATGTGAGGCGAAATTTTGTGGACACAGGAAGTTCTGCTGATATTTTATTTTACGATTGTTTTCAAAAGTTGAAGTTGGATGTCGAGTTGGAAGAGGTGACCACCTCTTTGGTTGGGTTTGCAGGAGGAGACCTAAAGCCTTTAGGAGCGGTCAGGCTCCTCGTAACATTGGGCCAAGAGCCATACAGGGTGACTAGAACGGTACATTTTCTAGTAGTGGATGCGCCATCCTCTTATAATGTTATGCTTGTCCGACCATCCCTAAGCCAGTTCCAAGCCGTGATATCGGTTTTTTCACATGAAAATGAAATTTCTGGTGGAGGATGGAACAGGAGAGGTAAGGGGTGATCAATACGCGTCACGGCAGACTTATGTTGAATGTGTCAGAAGAAATAACGAGGAAGAAAGACAGAGCAAGAGGGCTCGAGCAGAGCAACCAAGGGCAGACCTGGCTTGAAGAGAGGAAGGGCTAATGTTAGTTGAGGTGGTCCCGGGGGACGAGAGCCGAGTCCTCCGCGTAGGCACAACTCTCAGCCCGGAGGTCTTGACAGACCTGGTTTCTTTGTTAAGAGAAAGTGCGGATGTTTTCGCTTGGTCCCCCCAAGACCTGATGGGGATCGACCCAGATGTCACCGAACATCGGCTTAATATCAGTCCGGGGGTGAAACTGGTCAAACAGAAGAAACGCAATTTTGGGACAGAAAAGGAAGCCATCATAGAGGCAGAGGTAGATAAGCTCTTGAAAGATGGGCATATCCAGGAAATACAATTTCCGGAATGGCTTTCCAACACAGTTCTGGTCCCAAAGACAGACGACTGGCGGATGTGTATAGATTTCCATGATCTCAACCGCGCCTGTCCAAAAGATCACTACCCTTTGACAAGGATCGACCAGCTCGTCGATTCCACTTCTGGCTGTGAGCTCCTGAGCATGATGGATGCCTCGCAAGGGTATCACCAAATCAGGTTGGCAAAAGAGGACTGGAATCGAGTCAGCTTTATAACCTCGAAAGGGACGTATTGCTATTTGGTTATGCCTTTTGGGCTTAGGAACGCGGGTGCCACATACCAGCGATTGGTAGATAAGATGTTCAAAAACCATCTCGGAAGAAATATGGAGATTTATGTAGACGACATGTTGGTCAAGAGCGTCAAAGCAACCTCTCATGTGCAAGACCTGAGAGAAACATTCGCTACCTTGAGAAGGTATATAATGAAACTCAATCCCAAGAAATGCGCATTTGGGGTTCGAGCTGGTAAATTCTTAGGATACATGGTCACGGAGAAGGGCATCGAGGCCAATCCAGATAAGGTGAAGGCAATCATGGAGATGCAGGCACCTAGAAACGTAAAAGAAATGCAATTCCTGGCGGATCGTATCAATGCCCTAAGCCGATTTGTTTCACGTTCGGCAGAGAAGAGCTTACCATTTTTTCAGGCCTTGCGTAAGAAGCTCGGTTTCAGTGGAGCAGCGAATGTGAGGACGCCTTTCGAATGCTGAAGGAACACTTGGCTGGCATGACCTTGCTCAAGAAACCCATTCAAGGAGAGCCCCTAATCTTGTACTTATCCGTAGAACAGCAACCAGTCAGCTCTGTCTTGATCAGGGAGGAAGGTAAAGTACAGAGACCGGTCTACTTTTGGAGCAAGGTCTTGCATGATGCAGAGGTAAGGTATGTAGAGGTAGAGAAGGCGGTGCTGGCTCTGGTCGGAACTGCTCGCAAGCTGCGACCATACTTCCTTTCTCACAGCATAATTGTGCGAACCAGCCTTCCGCTGAAAGCCATAATGGATAAACCAGAACCGTCTGGAAGGCTGGTCAAATGGATAATAGAGCTCAGTGAATTGGATGTTCTATTTGAAGCCAGAACAGCAATCAAAGCTCAGACGTTGGCTGACTTTATGGAAGAAATGGCTGGCCCTCAAAACGAGGTGAAGGAATGGACAATCTTCATGGATGGCTTTGTCAGTAACTAAGGCTGTGGGGCTGGAATCGTCTTGATAGACCCAGCAGGTGTGTCCACTGAGTTTGTCGTACGTTTGAATTACGCATTTTCCAATAACTCCACTGAGTATGAGGCCCTTTTAAGAGGGATTCAAATGGCGAAAGACCTGGGCGCAGAGCAGGTGTGTGCTAAGGTGGATTCTTAGCTCGTCTGCAAGCAAATAAGTGGAGAATTTGAGACAAGAGAGGAGAGCATGTAGAAATATTTGGCTAAGTTCAGGGAACTCGCCAAAGATATGAAGAGCTTGACGGTCCTTCAGATTTCTAGAGAAGAGAACGGAAGAGCTGATTATTTGGCGAAGATAGCTAGCTCAGCTACAGATTGTCGGGAAAGGGTGATTACCCTACTGAAAGCGGACGTAGAGTTTGGGACAGAGCAGGTGTGCTTAGTGATGGAAGGGAGTGACTGGCGCTCTCCCATAAAAGCATATCTAGAGAAGGGAGACCTGCCAGAAGATAAGAAAGAGTCAGTAAAAGTACGAACCAGTGCTGCTAGGTTTTGTTTGGTCAAAGGAGAGTTGTTCCGAAGAGGGTTTGGACAACCTATCTTGAGATGCTTGAGCCTGGAAGAGGGAGCCCTGGTCCTTAGGGAAATCCACGAAGGATGTTGCAGCAACCACATTGGCGCCAGAGCTTTGTCAAGCAAGATCTTGAGAGCGGGGTACTTCTGGCCACAACTGCGAAAGGAGGCAGAGGATTTCGTACGTACATGCGAGAAATGCCAGAAGAACTCATCGTTGATACACAGGCCCGCAGAAGAGCTCATGACAATGAGCTCTCCTTGTCCGTTTGCCAAGTGGGGAATTGATTTAGTTGTCCCCTTTCCCATGGCCCCTGCCCAAAAGAAGTTTCTAATAGTCGCAATCGACTACTTTAGCAAATGGGTGGAAGCTGAGGCATTGGTAAAAATTACAGAGGATGCCGTCATGAAGTTCTTGTGGAAAAGTGTCGTGTGCAAATTTGGCGTCCCCAGAATCCTGGTTTCAGATAATGGCACCCAGTTCATGGGTACCAGAATCAGAGCTTGGTATGCAAAGATGAAAATTAACCAGCACTTCACATCTATCTACCATCCCCAAGCTAATGGTCAAGTAGAGGTCACCAATCGCATATTAGTGCAGGGGATCAAAATGCGTTTGGAAAGAGCTGATGGGTGGATGAGCTGAATTCAATTATATGGGCGTACAGAACTAATCCCAAGGAAAGCACAGGGGAGATGCCTTTTCGCCTAGTCTATGGTATGGATGTTGTGGTGCCTGCTGAGATCATCATAGAAACTCATCGAGTTCAGAACTTTGTTGAAGAGAAGAACGAGTTGTTGATTCAAGATGCTCTGGATTTGGTTGAGGAGAAAAGAGACAGAGCTGCCGTCAGAATGGCACACATTAAAGGACGAATAAAGGCGGCATACGACAAGTCTGTACTCAAAAGGCAATTTCAGGTGGGAGATCTGGTCCTGAGGAGATCTGATTTAGGAAAGGCGAAGGGAAAGCTGGATGCCGCGTGTCAAGGACCACTCCGAGTCATCCAAGTTTTAGCGGGAGGAGCCTATAAACTGGAAGAACTGGATGGGACCGAGATCCCTCGTGCTTGGAATATTGCTAATTTACGAAAATTTTATACATAGTTGTAATTTTTTTTGATGTTTATTTGTCTTATTGAATAAAAATCGCAGGTTTATCCTTGTTTGCCAGATTAATTACGTGTCCATAATTAAGCCAGGATTGGCTAAGGGCGGCTGCCCATGATTTTGCCTGACCTGATGGTCAGTTTTTTAAGCCAGGATTGGTTAAAAGCTGATGCCCTCGATCTTGCCTGACCTGATTGTCAATTTAAAGCCAGGATTGGCTAAGGGCGGATGCCCTCGATCTTGCCTGACCTGATTGTCAGTTTAAAGCCAGGATTGGCTAAGGGCGGATGCCCTCGATTTGCCTGACCTGATTGTCAGTTTAAAGCCAGGATTGGCGAAGGGCGGATGTCCTCATTTTTGTTTGACCTGATTGTCAGTTAAAATATTCTAACTTGCCTAAACAGGTATACTTGGACGACCTACGTTAATGCCTGACCTGATTGTCAGCCTAAAGTTTGTGAAAAGCCCGCCCTGGTTAAACAACTCTAAAGCAAGACCCGGTTAATATTGCCTTCGAAGGTAAGTCCAATAACACAATCCGCGTATTTTGGACAGGAAAGATCGATTAAAAAGACAATTTTTCAAGCAAAATCTTAAGTTCACCAGGATATTCTGGCAAATAGAGAATATTGCACATGATCGACAAGAAACCAAGAGTGATTGCTATTTGAAGCCTTATTTTTCATGGTTACACAAGCAGAAATTCAAACAAAACAATACTTTCATTCATAAAAAATTGGAAAAGTACAAGAGCGGATTGCACACACCTTTCAGGAAGGTTGGCAATTTTGATTACAAAAATGCAGGAAACAAAAAGGAAAGATGAATGCAGGTTTTCATCTGAGAGGAGACCTCTGGTCTGAGGCCAGAGCCCGGCGAACGCGCCAAAGCTCACGCTCGGTCTCGTGCAGGCAAAGACGGTATTTGTCAGACCTTTCGGCAAGCGCGTGAGCCTCGCCGGCGGCGACGGTCAGGCGGTTCACCGACTCGGTCAAGTCAGCCCTCTCCTCTTGCAGTTGGCGGTTTAGCTGGYGGAGCTCAGCCCACTCCTTCTTGTAAAAACGCTTCTTCTGCCTCTTTCTCTCCAGAAGGCGGTAGAGGTAGCCGATTTTTTCCTTGAGAACGGTCACCTGGTCAGACAGCTTAAATTTCTCGACGACCAAAGAAATGTTCTTTCGTCTCACTGTGTTGAGTTCTTCGAGAATGGGAGAAGAAGCCATTGCAGAAAATTGGAAAGAAAATAATGAACACAGGCACATATTTAAAGGAGATAAAAGCGCGTGCAATAGGAATCAAAAGTACTAGGGTTTCCGGAAAACCAGGAAACCCTAGGAACTCAAAAGCCACAACGAGAAAAAAATAGAGATTTTCATTAATCCAGAAATTGAAATACAAATTTCAAGGTAAATCAAAAATCAGACCAGCCACACAGGCAGCAACATCAGGTCTGTTCACTCGAAAACAAAGGCATAAGAGGCTAAGGCTCAGCATCCAGCTCTGTGGCCAATTGCTCTATTGCATCCTCAGCCAAGGCACCAGGGGAGCTCCTCCAGGCAACTCACCCAGACCAGCGAAGGTTGGGGATGGAGAAGAGTCAGGGACGGCCAAGGAACAAACTTGGTCTGGCTGAGACACTGTAGGAGGAGAGCAAAAAAGAGAAAGAACATGCTCAGCAAACTCCGCGGCCTCAGCAAGATGCAAGCAGTCTTGCTCCTTGGCATAAACAAAAGAGGCGGGCTCGGGAGGAGTTTGCAGTGGAAGATCCTGATCGAAGATAGCGTTGGGATCGGCCGCGTTGGATGCACTCCACTTAGCTTGCTCGTCCAAAGCAAAGTAGTAATAGCTCATGGCCTCGGGGACGAGCAAGGAGTAGAGCTCTATGGACCCCAAGAAAGCTTTTCTGGTCTCCTCTCTGGCCAGTTGAACTAACTTGAGGCCCTCTTTGGAGCCTAGAAATTCCATCTTCCACTCCGCCTTGGCCTTGACCAGGGCCTCATCCGCCAGACTGCGAGCCTCCGCCAGGGCTTCATCCCTTGCTTCAGCACGAGCAGTCTCAATCATCTTCGCCTGGGCCTTGCCCATCTCTGCAGTTTTGGCCTTCGCCTTCTTGAGCGTCTCTCTCAGTTCCCCCAACTCTTCCTCTTGCCTCTTCAGTTTCACTCCTCTTTCCTTGGCAAGAGTCCTGATACGCTCCATCTTCACGACTAGTCCCTTTTTCTCCTTGACCGCATCAAACTGGATCAACGATCTGGTAATACGAGCGGCCAGAAGAGCCTTTTTTGAGAAAGCCTGATCAATAAAGGCAAAGAGAAGTTAACACTGGAGCAAATGATACGCCACAGGTATGAAAAACAAGAAATCTACCCGTGCTTTGTCCTGGCACCAGGACTCCAGTAATTGCCGGTCTGTCATTTTTTCCAAGCCCAGTTGGTCTGTGGGCAACATTTGCCGGAGCACATATTGGACAGAATTCTCTCCTGAGCAGTTGGCAATTGAGTTGATCGGAGGTGGGCCACTGCGAGTAATGGGGGGAGGAGCGTCGTGAGGTAAAGAGGGGACCACAAGGGCACGGCTGCTGGAGGTTGTGCGCGGCCTCTTAGAAAGAGGAAGTGTATCTTCCTCAGAATCAGAGGAAGAGCGCCTGGTAAGAGCAGGACGGGGAGGCAACTGGGTAGGATTAGAGCTGCTCTCCGGAGGAGGGTCTTGAGCTGGCTTAGAAGAAGAAGGGCCTGCTCCGGTCTCGATGGACCTTGAGGCTCCGCCTGCTTTCTTCTTGGCCACCTTGATCATTTCGCGCATCATCCTGGCTGAGAACCAAAGTAAAAGGGTAAGGATAAAATAAATAAGCAAAATGAACCTAGAAGAAAAGGAACTATACCGATTTCTTTTGTCAAAGGGGTTGTTTCTGACCAGTCGTTGAAAAAGTCCAAGACAGAGGGAAGGAGAAGGTCAGTCACGTGGAGGGGATTCTCATTTAGGATAGAGATGATCTTTTTTATACGGACAGACCTGTTTGTAGAGGACAGAGGTGGATATGAGGGCAGCCCTTCAATGGGCTTAGGGTTAAAACCCCAATCCTCGCTACGATAAACAAAAAAGAATTTTTTTCCTCCAATCCTTGTTTGAGGTAGGGAGCTTAAACAAAAAGTGAACTCCAGGTCTGGCTATCAAATAAAAACAGCCTGGAAAAGAGCTCTTCGCTTGGAAGAGCTGGAAAAAGGTGTGAGCGGAAGGGTCTAGGCCAGCATAGCGCATGGCCAGACTGTAACAAACCATGATGCGGAAGGAATTAGGGGTGAATTGGAAAACAGGTATCTGGTATATTTTGGCTATTTCCAGCATTAAAGGGTGCACGGGGAGGCGTAGACCCGCCTGGAACTGGTCTTGGTAAAAGGTTAACCAGCCTACTGGCGATTGACAGTCTAAAATACCCGCCGGAGGGCAATATGGGTCATAAGGGTCGGAGATTTTATGTTTATAACGAATTTCCTCCTCCGTCCTTTTACTCAATATGGACGTGACCTTAGGGTGGTTGGCGACGGCCGGGGGATATTCCAGGCCGTCAGAGGAAGAGGAAATGGCAGCTACCGCCGCGGCTGCCGAAGAAGAAAGGGATAAGGAATTGGATTCCGCTGTTGGGGAACTAGATGGGGAAGAAGAAGAGGCTCTCGCCATCGTAAGAGGGTCCAACAACGAGGAGGAAGAAAGTACCGCCACCGCCGGAGTGGCAGACGGCGGAGAAGCATTAATAGGGGGAGTATTAGAAGACGACGCCATTTTAGGAAAATTAAAAGAGATTAAGGGCTAACAGAGATACCTGGTTTGTAAAAGTTTGCCGGTAAAATCAAGCTGGGAAATTTGAATCAGAAAAGGATCGCCGAAAATTCAGAGAGAGAAAGATAGAGAGACTTGGAAGATTTTGAGAAATGAGAAATGCAAAGTGAGAATTCAGCGGGAATAAAAGAGGAATAGATAAATTCAGAAAGAACGGAAATCGATAAAGGCGGGATTTGATGGGATCTCCGCATTTAATATGGGCAGGTGAACAGTGCCCTAGGCGGTGAGCTGGAGCGTCAACCGTCCTAGACTAGGGCTGACGTGTCAGTACTTGGAAGGCGTATGGGAATGGTAACCGACTGGGAATGCGGACCGACACCACTAATGCAAATAATTAGGCCTGGTTGTTAGGCAGATTTCTAGGGATCCGTTCCAGTACGAGAAGTAATAAAAGTATGAGACCTTATTAAATTAAGGGAACCTCGGGAAAAAGTCAGCTCTACCCCAATTACTTGCGGGGGGAGGAGTTGATATGGCAATATAGAGGTCCGACTTAAATTAGGTTAGACCCGATTAAGAGATAATTGAAATAAAAAAAGATATGGTAAGAACAGCTCGGTCTCAAAAGGAAGGTCTGGTTAGGCCTCTTGGGAAAATAGGACATCAAGAAAGGATGGTCACAGCTCGGGATTTCTCATGACCTGACCATTTTAAAGAGAGATCACTACAGCCCGGGGATCATATTGAGCTAATGAAAGTGCTCTGCCAGAAGACCCTGGGGCTAGAGTTGGACAGGACGCTGATACTGAAGTAATATAGACCTGAAACAGGGAAGACCTGACTAGGGTCAAGTCCGATATTGATATTGAGATGGTATTAAGGAAGACTTGGAACGGGGAAGACCTGTTTTCCGAATTCCCAATAAAGAGACAAGTGAGACCACTTGTCAGAATTAGTTACGTAACGGCCCGTAATTCGCGGCATGTGCTACTGAGATCCCGACTGGGGTCCCCATTAGGAGAAATTATAAATATCTCAGTTCCAAGGCTGAGAGAGGTATGTCATTCTTTGCGCATTCCTTCTTTGCTTGCAAAGAGAAACCTCATACGCTTTACTAACTTAAGTATCGGAGAGTTTTTCACTGGTGGTCCTTTCTAACGTGTTTTTGTGTGCAGATCAAAAAGGTGTTCAAAGTTCCAGACGTTATTCTTGACGCTGGTCATATTTTGGGTCGAGACAGTAACATCAAATAATTCTCTTATGCAAATATTAACCATCCATAAACATAATAATTTATTACCTCTCTCGTGGTTTATAATGAGGACTGCTGAAGCACCAGCAGCTTCAGCAAAATTAGCCTTAGATGTGAATTTGCTGTGGCCTCGATCCACCATTAAAACCTCTCCAACAATCTAAAACCATAAAATAAAATAAAATAAAAAACAATTAGCTTGAACAAGAACACTATTAGCAACACCTAAGTAGGAATGCAATAATAACCTTCTTTTTAGGAAGACTGCAGCAACCCCGAGGGTCTGATATAACGAGGTGAGTTGGATTCGCATTTTTCTCCTTCAACACTATTGTGGTTCTAAATCGAGCCCCAACACCAACAAATTCTTCGTCTTCTACACCATCAATCCAAGTCTGAACTTTGACCTAACAAGAAGTAATAATTCCCAAGAAGGAAAAAATAATAATAATTTCTAAAATCTTCCATTTATGCAGAATTTAAGAAATTGCAGTAATCATCAGTACATTATACAAACTGAAACCACATAACTACAAGATCATCTATACAAATCTAAATTGGTAATTCTCATTAAATAAGCAACCCATAACCAAATTTAGCTATACTATTTAACTAAATAACAACATCCAAGTTACATATTCAAATCCAATCACCCCACAAATCAAAGATTGAACAAGAATCACCAAGATTGAATCTTTAAACAATAAACCCATAAAATAAAGAAAACCTGCTAAAGATATCGCAATAAAACTAAGTGGGTCAGCAAGAAACAAAGTAAATTGTAAAAAATTTAATTATCTATAGGACCCACATATATGAAAAATTATTAGATTTTATGAAAACCAAGCAAGAAAACCGCCATATAATGTAGGGTTCTACGACGGTTTTAAGAGAACCTCCGTTATATTATGAATTTAACGTCGGTTTTCTAGAAAACCGCCGTAAAAACATATTTAACGGCGATTTTCTGGAACCGCCGTGGATGAGGCGCCGTGGAATGCAGATTCTGCAGTAGTGTTAAGATGTGACAAAAATCTAATAAAATAGGAAGTAGATACCAAATGGGATTCTCTTCTTTAATTACGAAGATTCTCAGTTATATTTAGATATTATAATCTAGGAATATTCAAGAAACTTACGTCGAGATGACCTCATAGCTGGAGGGCCCAAGTATCAGGCCGATAGGAATTTTATTCCTACATTTTTTAAATTAGTATTATTATTTTATTATTTGCGTGTCTACAATTTTTGTATATAAGAACTCTTTTATTTTTGTACATATAAGAGCTCTTTTATTTTTGTACATAATTATACTGTAACTTAATTTATTTAGTTAAGGTAAGAATTCTTTAGCACTAAGAAATTGTATTTTCTTAATTATTTTATTTCTTAAAATATTCAGATATTGATTAATTCTCTTTTGATATTTTAGGACTTGTCTAAAAGATCAAGATACATATTTGTGTATACATATCAAAGAACTTGAACTTCATATATACAATTTTAAAGAGAATACATAAATCATCATCGTGGAGGACTAAAAGTTGTCGTTCATTATGCTCGTGTCCTTTTTTAAGTGCGAAAAATATATTAAAAAAAGAAGAAAAAGATACGGGGGGTGTGGGGGTGGGTCCCCTACACTACCAATTGGCATCAAATAAAATAAGTTTAGGGGGGCCAAATCCCCTACATGACCAATCATACTCTAAATAAATCATCATTTGACTATCTATCGAAAGCTCGAGAGTGTTTCTTGACGATGGTTTTGTTGGCTTGTAAGGAATAGAAGATAGTTTTTGTGGGCTCGGGCTCTTCCTCAGAATTGGGATTATCTCGCAAGAGGGTAACTCCGGTAAAGTTCACCGAGTCAGAAAATGTCCCAACTTCAACTCCGTTAGCAAGAAAGGTTTGAAAGGGGGGGGGGGGGGGGTGGGGGAGCGGCGGAATGACAACGAGGGGGATAATGTTGAAAACTGGGCCTGGAGGAGATGATGGAGTCAATCGGCCGGGGCCGGGGTGAACGGGCCGGTCCGAGCGGGCCGGGTTGAAGAAAGAAGGAGACGGGAGCAGCAAAGGGTCTAGGGGAGGAGAGTTTGGAACTGAAGTGGGAAATGAGGGGGGTGGGATGGAGACCCCATACCGATGTTGGGTTGTAACGCGTCAAAGGTGGATGAGGGAGCGGGACGGTAAATGGTTGAGGATCAGGGTTTCCGGAGGTGTGGGAGGGTTCAGGACCCGAGGGGGAAATCGAGGAAGGGAGATTCAAAGGCTCCAAATCAACGTCGATTTGTAATGCATTAAAAGCGTTAGAGGTCATCAAAGGGGATTTAGAAGGATCAGGGATTGGACGGAGGTCCGTACAGGTACAGACCCCATGATCTCGAGAGTCAGGAGGTCGACGAGGGCGTCTGGTGTTGATCGTATTCCAATCATCTCTATTGACATTTTGAGCAGTGCGAGATTTATGAGAAGGGCAAGAACCAGAAAGATGCTCAACCATTTTCCAAAAAGAGCAAAAATCCGACAGATTCTCATATCCAATAGAGATATACCCGTAGTATCCTACATGATGAATTATAATCGTCTTGTGCGGGGTATTCTCAAGATTAATCTCAACCAAAACACGAACAAAATGGCCCACCGAGCCATTAATGGAACGCTCATCAATTTTTAAAGAAGTGTCCACTACTCTAGAAATATTAAGGATGAAAGAATGATCCCAGTATTCAATAGGTAAATCATAGATATGAATCCAAACTTGAGAAGGGGCCGAAGGGATCTTGTGGAGGTTGAAGTCCGGGGTCCAGAGGAAGAGCCAAATATAGATTGAGCCGAACTTCCAATTAGATTTGGCAAACGCACATGCTCTATTATTAGGCGAGGAGATCGAGATACTGAAAAATTCTTTCCCGAGCAGGACAAAACTCCATGAGGCAGCAGTCCCCTAAGTATTAGTCAAGGAGGCTTTGAAATCATCGAGCAAGAGGGGTTTCAAGCCTTTGGATTAAAGAAGGTGGCCTATAAGGGAGTCACGAACTTTCAAAATGCGACTTTGGTAACGGGATTCGTCAATAGTTGATCGACGAACCCTCGACGCGCTATTTTGATGATCCGTCTCCGCAAGAGTACGGAGCCGGTTTGTAGGGCGGCGAGTTCTTCCCGAGTCGTGTCTCTCGAGGATGGATGTTATCGGCTTATCGGTTTCTTATTTGCTCTTATCGTCGGTTGAAATTAAACTAATCTAAACTAGGAAAACAGTAGTCATTGATTTGGTTTCGGTTTTTATAACTAAACTTTGAATTGAAATAGAAGTTTTGAAAACATTAAAATACGAAAAGGAAATTAAAGCTTATTTTAAAACGATTAATCTAAACTAATTATCTAAGAAAGCTCATAATTTAAATTAGGGAAATGGAGGGAAAATTAAAGTCAAGCTTATTTGAAAAAGTCAACATTAATTTAACAAAAATCAAAGTTTAAAAAGGGAAGATTATATAAAACTTATAAAAACTTATAAATTCATCCAAACAAATAAACAACTTAAAAGCATAAGTTCAAAAGCAAGAAAGCTAGATAAAATGAAAACGAAAGTTTGATAATCAAAATAACAACTAAATTACGATCCAAGCATCAATACAAGATTAAAAGAAATAACATGAAATTAAAACTATATTATAGAAAGATATTACCAAGAGTATGATCCACAAAAGCTTGAAATGGAAAGCTTGAAAGCTTCTTCACAAAAGAAATCTAAACCAAAGCTTGAACAACTAGCTAATTAAGATCTAACACTTAACTAAGGTAAAGCTAATGAACTAACTAATTTCTAGGATTTTAATTGATCAAAATGAAAAGGGAAATTTTTTTGTCTTGTTGAAGGAGCTTCCTTGGAGAAGAAAGGACCCTCAGCTGCAAGTTGATTCCAACTGAAAAGACGTTGCCTTGGTTTATACATTTGCAGGGGCAAAATCATCCAAAAATAGCAAAAAATCTGCTTTTCAGTCGATCGACTGGCAGTCGATCGATCACTTAGGCAGTCGATCGACTGCACTGTCCAAAACGGCAAAAGTCCCTGGAATCCAGTCGATTTTGGAGTTCCAGTCGATCGACTAAGAAGGCAGTCGATCGACTGAACTTCCAGTCGGTCGACTGAAATGCAGCACCCGGCTCAATTTCTCGTTCTTTTTACGTCCGCCGGTTTATCGAGCCTCATCCGTTGCGCTTCCTTGCTTGTCCGTCCATTCTCGAGTCGAGTAAAAATGATCCCAAACGAGCGCGGGCCCCGCTTGGACGTCCTACGGCCAAGGAAAAATGAAATAGTGAAAAACTACGAAAACTAATAATAAAACGTACAAAAATACGAACACCTAGAAATAACGAAAAATGGCCAACTCGACTCCTAAAACACCTAAAATCAAGCAAAACACACGCAACGTGATACAAAAACGGTAAGAAAAGTATGTACAAAAACGTGCAAATCAACCACCCCACACTTAGAACGGTTGCTTGTCCTCAAGCAAAACTAACATAAAATTACAAAACTACCCCCGACCAACCCTAAACTAATGCACAAAATAATTCGAGACGTCGTACGCTACGTTGCTTGTTATCTTTAACTAAAAGGACGTCAATGTGCGTTGTTAAGGAAATTTAGATCAACTCCCGAAACCTAAAAAGACTTAAACAATCCAACAAGTCGGTCTCCCCGTCCTTGCCCCGGCTAAGGTCTATCCACGCTCGAACCGTTAATCGGCTCCCTACTAGCCAAAATCATTTACGCCTCTCTTTAACAAATATATACTAAAAATCGGAAAAAAGGAAAAACGTGCTACTCAACAACTTCAAGGATTTATAACGTATCCTTGTTTATTCGTCTCTTTTTTTATTTTTATTTTTCTCTTTTTTTTCTCTCTTTTTTTTTACGAAGCTTTCAACGACTCCGATCATTCGTTGCTACTAGAAACTTACAAACTTATTGATCGAGCAAGTGGAGCAATTGAAGACTCCAAATTACAAAACAAAAACCTATAGAGAGCGTTTGATGACTAGGGCTAGTCGAGGCACTAGTTCTAAATGAGCACAAGGATAGCACGAAACTAATACCGAACGGAGATCCCCACAAGATAAACCACCTAAGTCCACTATATTCGATCGAAAATCTAAACACCCTAACAAATCATCAAAACCGCGTCACTTCGCCAAGGGTCCAAGCAATAATAGCACACACGTTACTCAAATTAACACAAGCAAGCATACGACAAAATTAAAAACCTAGGACGAACTCTAACCACCCCACACTTAAAACCTAGCAATGTCCTCATTACGTATTTAAGCTAAGAAAAGCAGTAAAAAGGTGTAGGGAAAAGAGAACGCCCCTATGTCCGAGCTTGTGTCATCGTGGTTGTGCAAAAGTCGTCGTCGGGAGCCGAGGCAAGCAACAAGCTATCTACAAGGTAAGGTAAGTCTGGAAAATTTGCACAAAAATAAACTATTTACAAAAACGAGAATCTTTTTGAGTTTTTGAATTTTCTAATTTGTTTGGATTTTATTTTTAAAATTTGTTTTATATTTTGAGAATATATTCAAAGAAAATGAAATTAAACTATATACAAAGACGAAAGCAATTAAAAGGATTTTTTTTATTATGTTTTTTTTTATTTTTCTATATATATATATTTTTTTTTACAAGAGTCGAGATGAGAAATAAAAGAACATAATCGAAAGATAAACCAAATAACACACAAAAACAATAAATAAATAAAATAAACAAAGGATAATCTAGGAGATTTAACGACGTCTCCTAGGTCGGGCACGGAGGTTCGCGTCCTCGTCTTCCTCCTCCTCCTCCTCGTCGTCGTCGTCATTCTGACGCATCCAACTCTCGACCAAAAGGAGCCAGCTATGGAGGCCGCGAAAAGCTCGGTCGTTCCTTGCCTGCCCCTCGTCGAGCCGGTCGAAATGGGTGTTGAGCTGGTCAAAACGTGAAAACACGGCCTGTTGGAAATCGTTCCAACCCATCTCGGGACCCGAGCCGGTGCTCGGACCTCCGTACTGTGGGACTACCGCTTGGATCGTGCTCGCTCCGTGATGCGCGCCTGAACCGGTGTTCGGGACATCGCCGGCCTCGCCTTGTTCATTCTCCCAGTGGCGTTTGCATCTAGGATTTGGGTTCGTCGGGGCTCTCGGCGTTTTGAAAGCCAACTCCATAAGATCGAAGCTAGTCATGTTGGCCGCCTCGGCCTCAAACCCGAAGTAGCGGGCAAGAACGGTGATCATCGGCCCCATGCCGACTCGAGTGACGCTTC
Source organism: Phtheirospermum japonicum (assembly GCA_014905375.1). Taxonomy (NCBI): domain Eukaryota; kingdom Viridiplantae; phylum Streptophyta; class Magnoliopsida; order Lamiales; family Orobanchaceae; genus Phtheirospermum; species Phtheirospermum japonicum. Next base: position 62,691 of record BMAC01000862.1, read on the forward strand.
CTCCTCTCATCTTCCGAATCCCTCGAATTTGTCCTCGGGTCAACGGAAAAAATGAGACCGGATGTCCATTGCATAGGCACCAAAGCACGTAAATCTCGTGCTGAGTGAGGTTGGTGCTTTCGTGCTTGCCCATCAGGACGTGGGCAAAGAATTTGTAAGCCCCAAGCAGTGCCAAGTCAATGATCGCCAACGCCGAGTATCGATCCCGGATACCACGTCCGCCGTGATACTCCCCCAAAACTCATCCGCATGAAAACCACTCGCCTGCGTGTACGAGTACTGTTGGCAGTCAAGCCCGAGCACCTCTTGGAGCACCCCTTGATCGATTCGGTGCTCAATTCCCCCACAACGGACATTAAAACCCCCTTCATCGGTCTCCTGGTATGAGGTGAAGAACTCGAGCACTAGCTTCCGATAAGCCGGTGCCCAGAGAGACGCGAACATTCTACCGTTCATCGCGTCGATGTAATTGAGTAGTTGGGTGCCGAACCCGTCAAAGTCCCCGTTCGCCACCCATTCGTCCAAACGCTCGATATTGATAAAGCGTGGGGTAGCGAAATGTCGCTGGGAAAGATTTTGAAAAAGTTCCCCCTCGTATGTGGAGTAGACGGGGAAGGGGGCACCGTAAGCTCCGGCGATATTGGGGTATTGGGGAAGGTTGAAAATATCTTCATCGTCGGAGTGGCCGG
>BMAC01000862.1:73281-91603 GCA_014905375.1 Phtheirospermum japonicum
CGCCATCATGTTGGGTTGGCCCGCCCCGCCCCGCCAAATAGTGGGTTATGACGGGTTATGGGCTGGCCCGCCCCGCCAACCCATTTTGACAGCTCTAGGTTTTTGGGAGACGCCGGCGCGGTGGGGATGGGCGGAGAACCTACAGCTAAGGGCGTCGGGACGTGGATCTAAGGGGGAGGCATCGGGTCAGTGCCGGAGTAGATGGTAAGCGCCGCCGACCAAGAGAGGGAGACCCTAGACGCGGAGGAATCCTTATTCGCTGCAAGGTTGGTCGTCGGACTGTAAAAGGGCGCCGCTGAGGGAAAAGAGATCTGGGGACGGATCTGGTATACTGGAGGGGAGGCTAGAGGAGAGGGTAAAGTCACGCCGGGAAAGCTGGAGATATTTCCTTGCACGGCAAGTAATTGGTCAGAGGCCCTAACCGCCAGCAAGGAGCCAAAAGATATGGTGGTTGGATCGAGAAATGGGGTAGCGCTGACGACCGGAGGAGGTCAGGTCGGAGACAGAGAAGGAACCAGGTGTGGAAAAGAAGCCGTGAAGGGATGCTGAATATGGCCGCATGAGACCGTGGAGGTGGTGTTAGCATGGTGGGTCATCAACCGAGAGTAGTTCACTGGGGATGGACGCTCGGCGCCTTGCTGAACCAGGGCTGTCGTACCAGCAAAAATGGTCACGGGCGAGTGCCAAAAAGAAGTTGGAGCCTTCTGCAGGCGAAACGGGATCGACAGAGCGGCAGCCATGGCAGTCACACAACGGTGGTAAAGCATCGGAGCTTGGAACGGTAGCCTTGGCAGTCGACGGTGGTAAAACAACTTTATTGGGGTTGTTGGTAGATGAACTCGGCGGCGGAGTATGCCGGAGTAGCGACTCTGTGAGGAGCTGTGACGACGGAAAGATGGTCAGCCGGTGACGTGCCATCTTCATCATCTACCAAAAAGCTCAGTACTTAGTAGCGTGAACATATAGTCTTATCTTACATGATTGTGCTCGTGTCCTTCAATCTTGTGTTTAATCAAACTTGAGGATTTTATGAATGACACTACATTGATTCATATGACCTACTTGTTCAGAAAACTTTCATATATTACTAGATGGTTTATTGTTATTATTTTAATATCTTTTGTATAATAATTACTCCATTTTCTAGTAATATCATTTCTGACCTGAGGCCACGATCTATGAGTTTTTAACTCATAAGCAAACTTAAATTACATTTTCTTATTATTTATTTTGTATGTTTTACTAAATGTTAGTACTTTTGTTCTAACATCTCGAATAACATTAATTTTGATTATTTTTATTTTAGTATCCTTGGACTTTAAAACTTTCAGTTGGTATCAGAGCGGTCACTTACAGTACTAAATTTTATTTTCTTTTTGTAGGGAATTTGTGGATACTATGATGAATGCTGCAAACCGACCACAAATTTTAGACGAGGCCTACGCAGTCTGAAAAGTGAGGATGCGTACCTATATCAAAACCATGGATGAAAGATCATGTCGTCCGATATTGGTTGGTTGGGAGGCTCCTAGGTAGGATGACCCGGATGGTGACATCATCCTTAAAAATGAGATCAATTGGAATACTGATGAACAAGCTGTTTGAAACGCATATACTAATGCCTTGAATGCTTTTTACATTTTGTGGATGTCTCTATATTCAGAATCATCCTAAGTATTCTGATTGCAAAATAAGTATTTAATTCCTTATAACTCTTCCGTGAAGGCTCTAAAGGAGTTCAACATGCAAAGTTAAGAATGCTTGCAACTCAATTTGAAGTCCTGAGAACAGAGGACAGTGAAACCATTTCTATTTATAGTGCCAAACTAATAGACATTGACAATGAATATCAATCATTAGGCAAGTCTATCTTGAATGAAAGGCTTGTAAGCAAGCTTTTATGTTCTGTTATTGAGAGATTCAACATAAAGATAAAGACTATTGAAGAAGCCAAGGATACCTCAACCATGATCTTTGATGAGCTTGTGGGCTTCCTGAAAACTTATGAGATGTAACTTCTGATCAAGAAACCTAAGGGAAGAATTTAATCTCTGTGCCAACGGCTGGAGATGAAGAATTTGGTCTTGCTGCTCTAACTCATGAATCTGAACTATTGAGTTGGATGTCATTGAGGTTGCTTTCATCACTAAGAAATCTCTTGGATTGTGTTGTTTAGTACGGTGTCACTGGAAATTCCACATCACTAGAAACATCAGCTGCAGCATACTATTTACAACATGTATTTTTTATATATTTTTATCATAACACATATAGAGCTTGCATTTTTTCAAATGCAGGGAGTTGTTGTATTCCAAAATATGGTGTCAAAAGGTTTTGTATGTTTCAAAAATATACTTATGGGTTGACTTTCAAACAGGCGTTTCTCTCAGTGCATTCAAATATCTTATGATTTATGGGATGTCGTAGCCATCCTAAAATAGGTGAAGTATTACTATGCTAAATTAATGATCAATGCAATCTTAATTGTTTTTGTTGTTGTAAAGTGGAGGTTATTTTACTCCCGGACACAAAATCCTCAAATATAATTTAAAAGGACACTGTTATTTATCAAGTTAAGGATTTTTAATTTATTGACTTTGTTGATCGAATTTCAGTCTAGATGTCATCACAAAAGGACCAACATTCTACTGATGCTGTGAAATATCCCCGCGTGATTTTTCATTTGTCCTAAAATCATATCTTTTCAACATAAAATTTAATATATGCATGTTTGGTGAATTTTTTATGTATGGTTTGAATGTATATGGATTGTATGCTCACTACAAAAATCTATTTGTTCTCTTGCTCAAATTTTAGGTACAATTTGAGGTCTTTTGGGTTGTGGTGTTATACATAGTTTCTTCAGGTAGAAGGAACGAGATATTGATGGTAATGGGTTTGTTAAATAAGACTGCAGTTAATACTCTCTTTATGGTTGAAGTTTCATTTCCTACCTTATTTAATTAGAAATTAGTTTTCATTTTTCTTTTTGAGGCCTAATAAGGTTGGTCAGTGTGTTAGTTGATGGGTTTTGAGGGTGGGGGTGGGGGGGATCTGCTTCTTGAGAATGATTATTAGTCGTACTTCTACTAGTTGTTTTTTTTACTAGCCGTAAGAAATCCTCTCCCCGGTTTCATGTAAAAGGAGGAATGAAATTGTTGACAATCCTACCAACTTGGTGTTTGTATCTCAATCTTTTGGGAGAATTAAAAATCCCTTGCTCAAAGCATGTCAATGAAGAAGTGATTTCTCATGATGAGGCACTCTAGGACTCATTTTTATTAAAGTCAAGTATGTCTCTTATTGGAATACCTCATGTGTCAAGTCAACAACATCAACTGGTTGTGCTCCTTAGTCCTCACTTATTTTGAGTTCATAGATTGCTACTCCTTTCCTTGGTGTCTCGAGTTCTTCAAACTTTATCTATTGAGGAGAATGTTAGTGACAATGTTAGTACACCAACACCAATAACACCTGATCCTAGTGTTCATTCGTGTACATAGACCTCCTCTAACTTCACATTCTCCAACATCCATTAGTCCATCATTTGAAAGAGGTACAAAGTCTGAGAACTCTGCTGATTAAGATCTTATTGCAAAGGTGGTAATGATCTTATGTTCCTGCAATTGATATAATTTATGCCTTTTCTCCTTACTTTTACTCTCTTGCTACTTGGGATCGATTTACTACCTTTTGGCACTGTGGTCCTATTGATGAGAGAAGGGTCTTACTACTTATGATGGAGAGAATTTTAAGCATGACTTTTTTGGGTTGAGTCCGAAGCATTTTGGGGGAACCGATAGGTTGGTGGGTCAGTCTTTGGTGTTTTTTTATGATGAAGAGCAGTCTGATAGTGGTCCCTCTTCTCTTGTTATTACTACAAGTGTTGATGGATTGCCGGTACAAGGTCTCACCTTCTGGTCTTCTTGCCTTGCGTGTTTTTTTGGGGTGCTCTCTTTTGCATTCTGGTGGGTGGGTAGGGTGGGGTGGGGTGGGGTAGGGTATAAGAGTGATGATGCTTTGTAAAACTGTTGAACCTGGTAAAGTTGTTGCTAAAGAATATGAGATTCGAACTAGAGAAGTTGATTATGATGCTCACTATGGGATATAGCTGCTGTAACTCCATGACGCTTTGGTTCTAGTAGTAGAAATAACAGTTAATGTGTTTGGTTGAGAAGTTTTCTTGTCTAACCTTGCCTTTTTACATATTAGTGTTGCTCGCATTGTTCCATTACCATGACTAACATCTTCTGCAGGATTCTTATTCAGAGAGAGTTTTATGATTTGAATGAGTTAAGTCTCAACACGAAATATATCAAATAAACATAAGTATTTTACAAAATGGGATAGAATAATAGCATAAACGAATCAAATAAGTTGATCATGTCATTCAGATTAATTTTAATCGCATCTATTTACTATTAGTAGTTTTCAAGATCAACATAAGTAGAACCTTTATAAATTAATAGCTTTTGAACCACTAAAATTTAACGATGCAGTAAATAATCAATAATTAATTATTTATTAACTTACAAGCGTTCATACATATATGATTAAAAATAATTACTATTTTTTTTAAAAACAACGACCAACTGGTAACAAACTTTCATAAACTATGGACGAATAGTTAGACAATGAGACACTTGAAAATTATTAATCTTAATCAATGAATTAGTTTATCACGGTAGAATGACTGTAAAATATATGTGTACCACTCCAAAGAATAACACAACTCCAAAGATGACGATTGCGTGAAGATAATTGAGATTATTGTAAGCAGAGGCGGATGTACATGGGGGCCTGGGTGGCACAGGCCCCCCCAAATATTTTTATATTTACTCTTACCTATTTCTGCACAAGTGCAGACCACTCCTTACAAATTTTAAAAACAAAATTTTCATGAATGTTGAATGACAAATTTACCCTTCTGGCTTGTCACATATATATATATATATATTATATATATATATATATATATATAGTTATTAATTATAAAAATAACTGATTTTTTCATAGTTTAAACTAAATATATATATATATATATATTAATTTCTACATTAGCTAATTTTGTTATTTAAATTCTTAATCCATAATATTTAATTTTTTAGAATAAGTGATGTATAATGATTTTCTTGGGTGATATTTAATGGAGATTTTTAGCTTAGATGATGATTCTTGTTTATCATTAAATTTTATAAATTTTAGATTTATTATTTATACTAATTGTTGGGAATACTTTATTGATTCGCATATTTGGTCACTTTGAAAAATTCTTATCGACATATTAAATAAATAAATAACTATTGCTATTGGTATTTAATTTACTTAAATTGCAGTCATTTGGTCTTATGAATCATAATTGTATTATGATATGTTTAATTTCTTCTTTAATTTGTATAAATATAAGCTAGTATTAAATTTTTTCAAAAGTATAATTTTCTTTTGAAGTTATTGTTACTTCTCCCCTGACGATGACGAGTGTAGAAAGAGTATTTTCCAAAATGACGTATGTAAAATAAAATTATATAATAGCATGAGATATCATATATTGCACAATTATTTTAGTTGCATATCTAGATAAAGAGATATTTTTGATTATTAGCATGATGCAATTCTAAGTCGATTCCAAAATATGATAACTCGACGAGAACAATAGTATTATATTTTTCTTAAACCCTTATTAGATTTATACTTGTTATTTAATGTTATAATTTTTTTAGTATAATTTTAATAAATAAAAAATTATTGTGTCAGTGCCCCACCAAACATTTTCTTCTGTATCCGCATCTGATTGTAAGAACTAAAGATGATAACGATACTCTTGCTATAAGCCTCCATTATTGAAAGTAAGCTCAAAATGCCATCAAAGAAATTGAATTAATATTTTATTTAGCCGTGAGGAAAATATTGAGATATTTAAGTTGAGATCATCTGATGGCAAACACTATAAAAACATGAAATTGACATTTCCTACCAAGGGACTCGTTCCCTTAATAATTACCGAGGGTATTACAAGGGACGAGATTATTGATGGATTTACCGAGGAACGTGTCCCTCAATAATTGATTTTTTGGTGCTATCCCTCAATATTTTGGTGTAATTTCTTTATTGTCATAATTGCTTAGGAAAATACATAGAGATTTCAAGCTCATCGGTAATTTTTATTATTTATTAAAAAAAAATATTAAATCACCGAGGGACTAAAAGATACCTCGGTAAATTAACGAGGACTAAAAATCCATCGATAATTAGAGAGAGATTTTTATTTCCCTTGGTGATTCTAGCATTAAATATTTAATACTAAAATTATAGAGGGACTAAAAATCCCCTCGGTAGTTACCGAATGATATGTATACTCTTGATAATTTTAGAAGAAAAATACTAAAATTAGATAGGGATTACAATTTTCTTAATAAAAATAAGAATTTATAAAAGAATTCTCACTTGTTATTTGCTTATTGTTTAAATGTAATATTACTTATAACATATATTAGTTTCTCACTTTTAAATAATAATATAATAGATAACTTTAACTAATATATTTATTAATATAAAAATATAACATATATATATTTATAATACATATTATGTCAATAAGAATAACAATTTTTATAATTTCTTCTCATTTTTTATTTTTATTATCTAAATATATTAATATTTTAATTTAATATATATAATATGATTTCAATACATAGAATAATATAATTTTAAATAATAATAATATATAATATTAAAACATATATAAAACATAACAAAAACTTACATCTACCTCACTTAGACCAGCGACAAAGCGACCTTGATATTTGAGGAAAATTAATATGACTTTATGTGCGAGCCGTCGGTTGGGCGGGTAGGTATAGGTACGTTTGGGAGCCCACTAATGGGCTTATATTTACGTAATATTAAGAAAAATACACAATGAAAATTTTTGTAATATTAAAAAAAAAAAACAAATTCCCCCGTCGGTAATTATGTTACCATGCATCGATGCCCCATCGACGCGCCATCGGCGCCGAGTCTCCATGCCATCAACGCATCATCGACACGCAATCGACGGGGCTATTTTTCAGCATCGGTGGTCAGATCATTTTTAGCCATTTTGGGCAAAATGACTATTTTGCCCCAACTTTCAACCTTATAAATAAAACCTCTCTTTTAAGAAACTGAAGCTCTTGAACTCCTAGAGTTTGAAAGGAAGGATGTTCTTCATTTCTTCTTCAATTTTTCTTTTTCCGCTTCATGAATTTCCAGCTTTTAGTTTTAATAGTATTTAGATTCTTGATCATTGTTTGTATATGGGACGTAGCTTGGTCTAATTTCATTTAAATTCTCGTTCGAACGTTGAAACCCTCCATTTGTTCATTAGTAAGCTTTCATTCCCTTTGTTTTATTATTCGCATTTCTTGTTTCTTTGATTATGAGATTTTCGTGTTGGGTATGTGATGTTCTTGAATCTTAATAGTCTTTCTTGCATTTATCATGGATTTACGTTATATGATTGATAGAAATTTATATGGTAATAATTGTTGCTCTTTGAAGATCATTTTCAATTGTTGTGTTCTTTGAAACTTTTTATCTATTTAGTCATGTTCATGTTGCGTTATGTTAAATTGTTGGATTGCTTGATGATTGTTGGTTAAAATTCACGGGGCTAGTGCCTAGAATCATTTAGAACCATCAATTGGGATTGTCGGGTGTTTAATCTACGAGTTGGGATTGACTACCCCAGCTCATAGACTAAGTGGTCGATAAAATGCCAATTGATCGCAGAAATGATTCTAGAGCCCTAGACCCCCGTTTTATTAATCTTTTCAAGGTTTTCGATTTCATTGCTCGTTGATTAAATCACCGTCTTCGACATTACAACTTTCAAACATAAATTTGACCAAATGTTTAGATTAGTTTTTCGTTTATTTTTTTGTTCATGAAATCAAACACAAAAACTACTTCCGATTAGTCTTTCTCGAAAGATTCGACTCGAGTCAAACTTAACACTTAAATTGCTATGTTCTCTTGCGGGCGCGCCTTTTATTTTAATAAAAAGTAAGTGTTTAAAAAGTTCGATTCAGGATTTTATCAATGGATTTGATTCATTAGGATAGTGATTACTGATGGGGTCTCATGCTTATCCGTCAGTATTTGCCCTTTTCTTGCAGTGAACAATAATTGAGTCATATTTTTATATGGGATTTTAAAAGATTAATTATAAATTTACTATATATATAAATGAAATGAAGTTATGCGGTTATCAGAAATATATGCACCTAATAAATATTTTACATAGTAACATAAAATGAATGCGGAAGAAAATAATAATTATATAACAAATATTTATTATATGAGGAAGAATCCATCTTCATATCTGAACCCTTTCATTAATATAGTGTTTTCGCTTTATACTACTTGAAATTACAAGTATTTACTTCCTCGTACCTTACTAACATAGTTATACATTATGCTAATCTACCTTTTCAATCAGCTCATTGGATTTGAAAAGCTCTGTAAACTCCCCTCAAATGATGAAAGATATTAATCCTTAGTATCTTGAGAAATATAGGAAACCTAACGATTCAATATTCTAAATATATCAGAACATAAACAAGAATTTTGAAACAACCCTAAGTATGAAATATATAATAATGTGTTAGAATATTATGTATATATGCTTAAACTCTGAACTCGAATTACTTTTTTCAATGAGACATATCAATTGTATATACAACTAAGAAGTCGGTCTCCTCAAGTAAGCATGTATCTTCATGGGCCGCGACTTTGACCCGACTTCACCAAACTGCATTCCTTGTGTGTAGAATCCTAGTTAGATTATATTTCATTCACCCTTCTTGTTTCTTTGTATAGAATTTAGATTTTATAGAACGTTAACTTCGTGTAACAACTTGTACTTTGCATATATAATGTTGGGAAATTTATTTATGGGAATTTCTTTATTTTATTGTTTGCCTTTCTTGGGGTCAAAATAAATTAAGGAACTAAATTTAGGACTTTATTTATTTTCTAAATTGTGTTTAGGACTTTATTTAGTTTCCTAGTTTATGTTTAGGACTTGTTTTACTTGTACAAAGTTTAGGATTCAAGGATTGTCTATTTAAGACAAGAGAAGACAAAGACTTGAACACGCTTTGAGACGCACGGCAAGGAAGAACACAAGTAAGATAATTACTTGGAGCCACTGTCCGAGATCACGAAGGTCTTCGAAGTTGCGTGAACAACGGAGAAGATCGTTCATCTAGGCGACAAGTATTTAGTATCATATGTTTGATACTCTAGTTTTCATATATTACTTCTTATCTTTTTGTATTGATTTTGAACAAAGAAAAGTAATATATTTTTCGGGTTTGTACACCCAAGTTCACAAGTACTTTTACTTGTGAACGGAATTTAGATTGTTGTGTTCAAACTATTTTTTATATTTATTCCGCTGCACGTTTTTAACTTTGTCTGATGTTAGTTTTATTGTTGTTAACGTCGTTCATAACATCTGTTTTCTAAAACTGCTATTTATTACTCTGAAATTGTTTGATGTTAGTTTCGGTGATTGTAACACCAAAAGCAACATCGTTTTACTGATACTTATTTCCAAAACCATAGGTCCTACAAATCTACAATTCGCATCTAGAGCGGGTTACTTGACGTACTAAGTACATCGATCCTTATTTTCTAGGTACTATGGATGCATAGGATGATGAATCTCTTGACGAGTACGAGAAGCTGAGTGTTGAGCATAAGCAATTATTTGTTAGTTGGGCAAAACAAGTACTCAAAGTCAAGGATCTTAAGATCGAGGTGGAAAAACTAACTTAGGAAAAGGATGACCAACTGAGTATAATTGTCCTATTGGAGTCATCCCTCACCAAAAAGTATGAGGAGCTAGAACAAGTGAAGATCGATTTGAAAAAAGTCCAAGAAACCCTCTCAAACCTCAACAAGGGTAAGGAAAAGCTTGATGAAAATTTAGAACTAGGTATCCCGGATTCTTCAAAACACGGGATTGGATACAAGCATGTTCAAAAGCCAGATTCAAGTCAAAAGGTGAAGTCGACCAAACGCCTTAAGAGGAGAAGAAGACAATATGTGTGCCATCACTATGGTGAACCAGGTCACATACTGTTGGAAGCTTGTTGGCAAGCAAAATCATTTTAAAAGGTCGAAGCTGGCTGTTGAGTTCTGTGATGGTTTTCGTGTTCCGAACACCAAAACCAACACCAGAGTCGAGCAGGTCTGGGTCAAAAAGAACGAGATCAAATGCAACATGATTTATTCCTCCCTGGAGCTTGGTATTTTGATAGTGGATGCTCTAAGAACATAACCGGCTCGGAAGATCTCCTCTCGAATATTGTCAAATTTCATGGAGGAAAGGTGAAGTATGGTCGAGGTTCAAATGTCAAAATCATTGGCCAAGGAACTCTTCATGTCCCTGGTATTGCGAAACTCGAGAACGTATTACTTGTTGAAGTCCTAACTGTGAACTTGATAAGAATTAGCCAACTGTGCGATGGTGGTTTCAGTGTTAGTTTCACTCATGAAAAATGTGAAGTTTATGACGAGAGCAAAACTTGCATCCTTACTGGTCATAGGACCTCCGACAACTGCTACCAAACTAATGGCGACATGTTCTGAAAGTTGTCCCAACTGAGTGATGCCGAGGTGTGGCATCAAAAGCTTGGACACGTTAATTACAAGATGTTGGAAAGATTGTTAAAAAAGGATGCTGTGATCGGACTACCTAATCTCAACACTAAGACCGCTCACGTTTGCGAGGCATGCCAGAAAGAGAAGCAAGTCAGGGTGCCACATCCAACAGTACAAAGTCTCACTACCTCATATTCTTTCGAACTCCTTCATATGGACCTTTTGGGACCACTTGAGGTTGAGAGACTTGGTGGTAAGAGGTATGTTCTTGTGATTGTAGATGATTTTTCTCGTTTTACATAGGTTGAATTTTTAAAAGAAAAATCCGAGGCTTTCAAATCTTTTAAAAATCTTGCAAAAATGTTATGTGTTTGTTTTGGTGAGAGTATAGGTAGAATAAGGTCTGATCATGAAAAAGAATTTGAGAATGCATCTTTTTCAAAATATTGTTCCAAAGTTGGTATAACTCATGAATTTTCTTCACCCATCATCCCCCAACAAAATGGGATAGTCGAACGCAAAAATAGATCTTTTATAGACTAGGACTATACTTATTTCAAATGGGGTTGTTAAACATTTTTGGGAAGAAGTAATGAACACTGCATATCATATAATTAATAGGGTGTATTTTAGACCGAGGTCTTGTGTTACTCCCTATGAATTATTGATGGGCAAAAAGCCAAATCTGAGTTATTTTCATATTTTTGGGTGCATTTGTTATGTACTAAATGGAAGAAATCATCTTGCAAAACTTGACTCAAAGAGTGATAAATGTGTTTTCATGGGATACTCTCGAGATACTCATGCATATAGATTGTTTAATCTTAGAATGCGTTGCATGATTGAGTCGGTTAACGTCAAGTTTGATGATTTGATGAGTGGTTTTAAACCTGCTGAGGATGATGATCTGGTTTATGATCAAAATCCTCAAGATAATGTCACGGTTGGTGTATATGAAAGTGCAGGTGTTGAAACTAGAGAAACGAGCGATGTTGGTATCAGTGATGGTTCTGGGAACACAACATCAAACCCAACATCTACTCAAGCTGCTCCAGAATCAGATTCTGATCCACATGTGGAAGACCCAGCTGAACCCATTGACTTACATCAGAGAAATATACCCTCAAGAATTTAGAAGAATCATCCTATGAGCCAAATCATTGGAGATCTCGATGAAAGAACTACAAGAAAGCGACAAATAAACTTCAAAGAGATGGTAAGATTTGTTTGCTTGTCTACTAACTGTTACAAAATTCGAGAATCTTTATTTCTTGCCAAAACAGAGCCCAAGTGTGTAGAGGATGCTCTTAAAGCCGAGTATATTACAGTTGGAAGTGCTTGTACACAATTATTGTGGACGAACCAAATGATAGAGGACTACGGTCTACATAGAAGAATATTGAATGTGCTCTGTGATACTTCCAGTACCATTGATATCTCGAAAAATCCATTCCAACACTCACAAATCAAACACATTGACATAAGGTACCACTTTATTCGTGACTTGGTTGAGAGGAAGATAGTTAGCCTTGAGCATATAGGAAAAGACAATCAGCTTGCTGAAATCTTCACAAAGGCATTAGATTTAGAGACCTTCTCTCGTTTAAGAAGAGATCTCGATATGTGCATTGTTTAAGTCAATGTTGGTTTTGATGTTATGAGGCCCAATTATGTCATCAGTCACAACATCTGTATATTTTGCATGCATTTTTTATTTTCTTTTTCATACATAATTTGAATGCATCGAGTCAGGTTGAAAGTACAATAAGGTCATGTATGTAAAAAATGTGGTGACAAAAAGACTAACCTCTTCAATTAGGTGATTGTGGAACTTTCTCGCAGAAATTAGTTTTCTCCCAGGTCCAAAAACAAGAGGTGTTAACAGCAATTGCTGAAGATACACTCTTTCTCTTCAAATCTCTAAAAGGATGAAGAAAATCTAGATTAAAAATGATCCAATCCTTAAATTTTACCTCATTGAGTGATTTTGACGTAGTCATTAACTTGGGTTAAGGGGTCTGTTTCCATTGACATCGCCTGAAGAAATGTTGTTTATAATGTCATCAGTCATGAAAAGCAATATTGATCAAGTCACTCAAACCATATTGTGAATTTTTAACCTTTTTAGGTCATGAATTGTAGGCATCAATTAGGACATTCATACTTTGTGAAGTTGCCTAATTGTTGTGTGTTCTGTTACTTGCGCTTGTGTCTTTCCTGAATTCTCTTAATCTTGTTTTGAATCTTGCTAACCAAGTGTTTCAGTGGTGTTATAATCGGAGGACTAAATAGGTAATAAGAGGTTGATTTGGTGAGTGAAAAATTGCTTTGAAAAGAATTTGTTCAACTATGGTGATGGTTTATAAAAAATCTAGCTCTATCTCGGTTTTAATTTGTAGTTGAGCTTTGTGATTCTTATTCTCCAAATAAGAAATAGTGGGTTATTTAAGCATAGAGATCGTGTGTCTTATTTTGAGAAAGAGTGGTCTTGTTTTAAAGGAAAGAAAAATTTTGGGTCTTAAAAGAAGTAGTTGTGAGAGTGGGGGAGTTATTTATTAACTTTACTTTGTTTATCCTCTTCCTACTTCTACCGCATACTTTTTTATCCAAACTGGGAAGTTAAGTTTGTTTTTACTCTTTTTCTCTCTTAATTTTACTGCCTACGACACCCGATCTTGTCCTTGTAGTTGTTTCCAATCTCTTGCAGGATGTCAAACTCTTCATCACACACCAAAGCCAAGGTTCTCCAAGTTAACTACTCCTCACCAAAAAGAGACAGTGTGTCTGGATGATAAGAGAAATCCACCCAAAGTCCAAGAAGAAGAGTTCTAAAGATGTCCAGAAAGTCGATGTTGGTTCTTGTGTTGTGTCACTAAACCTAACATCACCCGCTGTTGTTCCAATTTGACCTTCCTGCTCCAATTCTGATACTTTTTCATCTGCAAGTGCACATATTTCTTTATCTGCCTTTGATTATTCTGATACCTCTGATGAAACTCCATCTCAGGCCGTTGAGATTGAATACATGGAACCAATTTCCACGAGATTCCTGACGAGCGAAGTTGAGGAGTTGTTCTCTGAATACCAATACCGGGGCATGATTGCTGAGCTCCGAGTCCCGGTCGACGTCTTTGAGAAGCAGAATCTGTTTTCCTTCTTTAGGCACCGATATTTGCTACGACAAAGGCACATCCTCCTTCTGATTTCCATCTCTTATTTGCAGTTTATTGGAAAATCAAGGGTTTCAGCCTACTGGAGCCGATGTGCTTACTAAAGAGCCTGAATGGTTTTTTTTTGCGTGTTTAGCCCATGGCTGGAGCCCGAGTTATTGATCTCCCAGTTGCAGGTGCTTTGAGAATCGTTTGTTGAGGCTCTTTTGCTTTCAGAACAAAAAGGGGGAGAAGATGTAGGAGACGCGGATGAGGTTCAAGCCATTGATTGATTTGTGATTTGTTTGTTCTAAACAATGAGTGTTTATTTAGGGGGAGTTTTAATTTAGGCGGAGTTTTTAGTCCTTTGAACTTTTATTGCGCGTCTAGGTTATTTTGTCCAAAAAGGCAAAAAGGGGAGATTGTTGGGAAATTTATTTATGGGAATTTTCTTATTTTGTTGTTTGCCTTTCTTGGGCTCAAAATAAATTTGGGAACTAGGTTTAGGACTTTATTTATTTCCTAGATTGTGTTTATGACTTTATTTAGTTTCCTATGTTTAGGACTTTATTTAGTTTCCTAGTTTATGTTTATAACTTATTTTACTTGTACCAAGTTTAGGATTCTAGGATTGTCTATTTAAGACAAGAGAAGACAAAGACTTGAACATGATTTGAGACGCACGGAATTGAAGAGAACACGCGACGCCCGACAAGGAAGAATACAAGCCAAATAAATACTTGGAGCCACTGTCCGAGATCACGAAGGTTTTCGAAGTTGCGTGACCAACGGAGAAGATCGTTCATCTAGACGACAAGTATTTAGTATCATATGTTTGATACTCTAGTTTTCATATATTATTTCTTATCTTTTTGTATTGATCTTGAACAAAGAAAAGTAATATAGTTTTCGCGTTTGTACACCCAAGTTCACAATTACTTTTACTTGTGAATGGAATTTAAATTGCTTTGTTCAAACTATTTTTTATATTTATTCCGCTGCATGTTTTTAACTTTGTCTAATGTTAGTTTTGATGTTGTTAACGTCGTTCATAACATCTATTTTCTAAAACTGCTGTTTATTACTTTGAAACTGTTTGATGTTAGTTTCGGTGATTGTAACACCGAAAGCAACATCGTTTTACTAATACTTATTTTCAAAACCATAGGTCATATAAATCTACATATAAGCTTTTCGAATTCTCAATTGATTTCTTCGAATCTTCTAAACTCTATATGTATATGCTAGATCTCAATCTTCCATATATTTGATCTTTTTTTCATTTTCGGGTGTGTGTAGCTTCTCCTTATATTATTTTCTAAACAGATAAATAATATACAAAAAACTTATATATAGAGATATTAACTTCCCTTATATCCTGTTTTAACTTGTTAATTATAAATAAAGGGAAATTGTCAAATAGTACCTAAGGTGGAGGTCCATTTGTCAATTAGTCCTTCATCCAATTTTAAGTCAAATAGTACCTACTTTTTGCCAAATAGTCCAAAATTGTGATATGAATATACCACAATACCCTTACTATTAAAATAAATAACAATAATAATAATAATAATAATAATAATAATAATAATAATAAAATGGGGCCACCTGCTGCCGCCACCTGCCGCCGACCGGCCGAAAAATTTTTCGGCCGCCGGATTTTTTTTCCGGTCACATTTTTTTCTCCTGATCATCTGAGAATATTTTCCGGACACCGGAATATTTTTCGGCTGCCGAAATTTATTTTCGGCGTTTTTTTTTTCCTGCCCAAAATTTCTTGCTGTATGTCTGAATTTCTTACTACATGTCCATGGAGGCAATGCAGTTAGTTTTTTTTTTCAACCCAGACATATTTCTTACTATATGTCTGCATTTTTTACTATATGTATGTATTTCTTACTATATGTCCAAACATTTTTTACCTAATGTCCAAAAAATAATTTCGGTCACCGAAAATATTCCTTATTATATGTCCGAATTTCTTACTATATGTAACAGATTTTTTATTTAATATCCAAAGATTCATACTTGATGACAAAAGGTGTTTTATTTGATTGCAAAAGTTTCTTATTTTGATGTGCAAATGTTGTTATGTATTTTTTTACTTATTACACAATTTAATTTTTTTTTTACTTATTACACTTTTGTTTTGCCAAAACAAATAGAAAAAAAAAATTATTATGTATTTTCTAATTTAATACAAATTATATATTATTTTATAGTAAAATTTCATACTTTATGTTCAAAGAATTAATAAAGTTTCTTACTTTATATCCTTTAAAGTAAGAAAGTTTGTTATTTTATATATATATAAATATTTTGATGAAAAATAAATAAAATACCAAATCTTTTGTACAGTCCTAAATAATAAAATCAAATATTAAAGAAAAAAAATCTTTATGCTATTTCAGTAGTGAAAGAAAACTCTTAAAAAATAAAATAAATCTAAAAGAAATATATTTAGGAAGAGAAAATAAAACTAAAAGAAAGATAAACCTTTTCAATAAAAAAACAACTAAACTTTAAATTTTGCATTATTATTTTAGCAAAAAATACCGCAATTTATTGTAGAGAAAACAAATCCTAAACCCATATCCTATCTTTACACATATCTATTGTACAAAGAAAACATTATCTTCTTCATCTATATATAGCAAACGAATAAGAAATAAAACAAATAAGAAAAATAAAAGTAAAACTTCAGATAGTTTTTATGCATTTTACATGTGTTCTAATGCATCTTTCTTATATTTGTAAAGCACGAACAACAATAGGAGGAGATAATCTTCTCTTTCTCTAGAATATGGGAATCTTGGCAATGGTTCACCAGCACATTCCATCTCCATTTTCTGGAAACCCATTCATTGCAACAACCCAAACCCGCATTGGAAAATCTCGCAGACACCGCCCAGACACGAATCTAGACATGCACTTTCGAACCGAAGCCCAGACCCGACGTCGCGACACCCTCACCGTGCTAAATTAAAATCGAGCTTGGTCAGAGTTGTGGGAATGGATAACTAATTTCAGGTCAGAGTTGCTGGGAAAACCCCTCGGTTGTGGCGACAGTAATGAGATTGGCTTTTGCTTCTTCTTCTTCATACGTTGCGGTGGATATGATAGCGTATGAAATATGACTTCTAGGGTTGGAAAAGAGGACTTTTTCATTATTATTGATTGTCAGATATAATACAAAATTGATATCCAAATGTTAGAGATTATTAAAAATATAAGAAAGATGGGATTTAACTTTACTGATTTAGGGCTTTAAATACAAAGAAAAATACAAAAGATTTGGTATTTTATTTATTTTTAACAAATTGAAAAATCTTAGTTTATTTTTAATTTATATTTTATTTTAAAATATTTATGAGTTGTAAGTTACCAAAAAAGCCTTCAAAAACCGGATGAGGTGTCACAAACTACTAAAATTCTGGTTTCGCGGGGTAAATTACAAAATATGCATAGTTGGTATGGTTGATTGTCGCAAAAAGTAGTTTATATGATAAATTGTTAAAATCGTAATAGTTCGAATGATAAAAAGTCTTTTTCCTATTCCTTGTAACCTAAGTTGCACTCGACACATGACAACGACATGAGACTAACACATTAGAATGTTTTATTTTAAAAAATATAGAATATAAATGACTCGAACACGTTTTTAATATATTAATAAATTCTTTTATTTATAAATATTAAATTGTACGTCTTTTTTATTTTCTGTTAATCATATAAAATAATTACGAACTATTTCACACAATTGATGAACCCAAGTAAATGGAAAAAAAAAAAGAGAATAATTAAAGAAAAACGTGTAAAAAAAAAAAAGAAATAGAACTCGCGTTGAGTGCGTATCAGCATAGTGTCCGACATACTTACGAGATTGAAAATAAAGTATACGTGTATCATACTTTATAACAATTTTCCCCACATAAATGAATTAAGCTTGCTACAACAAATTCTCACGAGATTTTGATTAGCATACTCACAAGTCACCAAATTGTAGATTAAAAAATACATTACATTTTACATCATCCATCAATCTCACGTATACTTTTATCAAGGAGGAGCTGTACTAGAATCCCAACAAATGAATTTCTCAAGATCATTGTGAGACCCGACTCGGCATGGCATCTGGGCCGGCTCCCTGCATTTCCTCCATACCCTGATAAGAACCCGGAACAACAACCATATTTCTCGCCCCATAGTACACTGCCTGACCCGCACTATCAGTTATAATTCTAGAAGGCATTTCATATGGCCTCGCACCTGCTCCATACATTTGACCTACGCCCGGATACCCGAATGGCACTTGACCCGGCACAACTGGGTACGGCTGAAGAACTGGTGCCCGAATCTGAACGGGTTGAACCGAAGCACTCCCGGCTTGAAACATGACTACCGGGCATGTAATATACTGCAGGCATGGGTTGCACAGCTGGATTCGCGTAATGCCACATCGGACTACCCGAGTACCCGGTTGATTGAGAAACCATTTTCTCGTGGACCAATATTTCACTTTC
>BMAC01000862.1:93420-106634 GCA_014905375.1 Phtheirospermum japonicum
CTTTTGTGCCAAAAAAAAATAAAATTGGTGCACATTTTTTTTTTTAGACCTAACGCCTGAACAATATTTTAAAATATAAAATATATAAAAGAAGAACTCTAAAAAAAAAAATAACTAAAAAGAATAAACACAAATGCCCTAGAAACTGGATGCCAAAAGTTTTACCTCTCGAATTTAAAAAATCAAACATAGTTGAATTGGATTATGGGGAATTAGGTTGACTATTCTCACTTTTTCGCCGTTTTTACCACCAGATTTGAGTAAAAACAAATCAATCAATTCTTGGTTAACTAATCTGATAGCCGATCCCGTCCGAGTTTTGAAAACAATAAATTATATGGACTAGACTTGTTGGTTCTATTAATTTATTACTAATTTTGTTGTTTTTTATTTTGTTGTCCTTTGTTTTTGATGGGAAAAGAACAGAATCAAAACAAAGGCAAATTAATGTCTAATTTAACTAATAATGGAGTTTAGCCTACGTCAAAGGGAAGAAAGATTTGTATTATTAGTAGCTACTACGTGGATTCACATAGCAAAGAAAAGTGACCACACATTCCGATTGGACCGCCCACTGATAATAATATCCAATAATTGATGCAATAATAAAATGCCTATAGATGAGCTTTCAATATCTCATCTCATTGTTTAACAGGAAGAAAGTTGTGAGTTGTGACTGATTTAGTTTGGTTACAATTTGAATGCACCAATAAGAACTTGTACACTATATAATACTATCAATTGATGGCAATTGGTAACCGCCTATCCTTTTGTGGCCAAGGGTTTTCTTTTTTTTATAATCGTGTAATTACCCAACGCCAAATGGAAAAGCAGTTTGACAGGACTTACAAATTTGAACATGCGTGGATTAGAGTTTGACGTTTCGGCGGATTAATAGTAGGAATTGCAGTCAATTAATTAATAATTTTATTTAAATGAATAAATAGTTAGATTTATAAAATAATACATTTTTGAAATTTATGTAAACCCGATCCAATATATAGATTTATATTTCTGCAAAAAAATGAGAATCGGTATCATTCGAAATATTTATTGGAAGCCGCAACAAGTTATAATTATTTAGGGGCAAATTGCCCAATACTACATAGGAAACAATAATTTTTGTCAAATACTATGACTAATTATACAAAAATGTCAAATAGTCCAACCATAAATATACAATTACAAAAATTACCCCTAATAATATTAATATAATAATAATAATAATAATAATAATAATAATAATAATAATAATAATAATAATAATAATAATAATAATAATAATAATAATACCAATAAACAATACACCACCACCTCCCGCTGGCCAACCCCACCTTTTTTTTTTTTTTTGTCCATCAAATATTAAAATTAGAAATCTAACTGTAAAGTAAGAAATTTTTAATAAGAGATTTTCTTTCTTTTTCATACGTAAAATATGAGATTTTCACTATAAAGTAAGATTTTTTTCTTTTTATTTTTGAACATAAATTAAAAATATATTTATTTTAGAAAATAAAGTAAGAAATTTCACTAAAAAATAAGAACTTTTCCTACTTTTTCGAATATATATATATATATATATATATATATATATATATATATATATATATATATATATATATATATAATATTTATCAGTTGAAAGTTACCAAAAAAACCCTTAACAAACCGGATGTGGTATCCAAACCACCAAAATTATGGTTTCAGCGGGTAAGTTGCAAAATACACATAGTTGGTATGGTTGTTTGTCACAAAAAATGATTTATATGGTAAGTTGTGAAAATCGTAATAGTTCGCATGGTAAAAAGTTGTTTTCCTAAGGAATAATTACACGAATGGGATGATAGTTACTAAAACTATACATGTGATTTAGCCTTTACACCTTTACAAAAGAACGCAATTCTCTCTCGGACTTAGAAATAACTCCATGACATTAATTATTTATGTCTAAAATGCACATTCAAGAGGAATATTGTGAAAAGCGGACTGGTAGGCGCCAGACGAGCAATAGATTTTTAAGTAGCGCCTCGGAATAACTCACATGATTACATGGATCTTTAACAAGGTAGGAGTACATTATGTGAGCAGATCAGCAAGACGACCATTGGAACCCTAACGCCTAGGGGGGTACTTTCACATCATGTGAGCAAATTGTATTTTGAATTTTAGAACCAAAAATAAATAAATATCAGAATTTGTTCAACTTAAAATATTATAAACTAGCTAAAAACACAAAAAAAATATAGTTATAAGTAAAAATTATAACAGGATTTCTTTAGTTTAAAGTATCACAAACTTACTTTAAAGTATCACCGTTCAACTAAACGTATCATAAATTCAAGTAAAAATCAAGCATATAATATTATTACTTTTACATCTATTTTTTTTTACAAAAATTAACGCATCATAAATAGTTGTTAAAATTTAAAAATATAGTTAAAATATCACATATCTTTATAATATACTTTTTGTTTTTACATGTATGACTTTTACACTTAGGTAATTAAAAGTATCACAAAAGGTTGATCATGTATCACAAAATATAATTAAAGTATCACATATTTTTTTGATAATTTTACTGCATTTTACTCGATAAAGAACTATGATATACAATATTTATACTTAAAGATTATGATACTTTTAGCTCAGGTTCTTATACTTTTACTTCACTTCGTGATACTTTTACATAAATTGTAATATACTAATACTATTATTTAAAGTTTTGATACTTTTAAATACTTTTATGATACTTTTCTATAATTTGTGATACTCTATATAAAAGTATAATATACAATATTTATACGAAAAATAATACTTTTAATTCATATTATTATACTTTTAACTAGATTTGTGATATATTTACAATAATTTACAAATTATATAAATAAATCATATCATTTTGTAATACTTTTATATGAATTTGTAAAACTTTTTGCTAACTTTTTAACACTTTTAATATGGTTTATAATACTTTTATGGATAACTTATTATTGTTTGGCTCTAATTTTACATTCGCAAGTGATAGATGTTCAACCGTAGTAGTAGTGAGTAAGGTCGTATTCCACATACACTGATCAAATTATGTACCTTAATCTTAGTAGTGCGGTTTTATTTAGAAAATTAAATATCAACTTTAAAATAAATATTAAATAAACTTAAACAAATTATAAATAATAAACAAGAAAAATATGAGAGCTGAATGATTCTTAGACAATTATTTTGATTGATAACTATTTAGTATTCTAATAGATAACGATTTAATTAAAAGTTTCGATCATATAAGAATTCACGAAGCAAATGTTTACTTTAATTACGTGAGTAAAGATGTGTAGACTAAGTTACTTGCATGTCCATACACCTTCCAGCCGACACACATAATTAGATGAAAATAGATTATAATAGCCCCCGTCAGACAGATGAATATACCGTACCCAGTCTACCGTTTATCTTATTGGCTTAATATTATTTCATTTACGTTAGCGTAGATTTAATACTTACAATTAAATGTAAACATTGATCAAGTGCTCATAAGAGGTCAAACCAAGACAGAACAAATAGATATTGAATAATTAATCATCAAATACTTTAATATCATAATAATAGAGTCATCAATCTACTCCCATATATAGAATCAAAGTGATTTAGTCGGGCATGATAATAATAAAACATATAATCATATTTTTATAATACATGAACATACTAAACTAAATACAAAAAGAGAGTGGAGAACCGTTCGCGGTGACTCATGGAGAACTCTGCTATTTCATCTCATGGATGGAAGGATTCCAATCCTTTATACTTGGTCTCTCAATCTCCTCCAATATGATAAACACAATGTATTATAAGGTCCCTAAGATGTTCCTCACGCTCAAGGGGTGTAGGGATTTATAAAAGTCCAAACACCCTGATTTTGACTTATAAATCGCTAGTTTAAAATTTATGTTCATTGGGCTGCACCTGATCAACCTGCTCGGGTATCAAATCGAGTGTAGCCCCAGTTCGCGCACTATTTTCAGAACCCAGTCAACATCTCAATTGCTTCCCTTGGATGTTGTCCAGGTTGGCTTCTACCTGTGACACCCGACCATTTGCTTAGGTGCAAGGTTGAGTGTAGCCTTAGTTTAACATTTTTCCTGTAGACCCCACTTACTAGTCGGGTGGCACATTTTGTGCTCTTGTCCAGTGGTCGGGTGTCCTCTTCTCACGCCCATGTTGACATCTTTTCTACTTCTCCTCTCCATTGTGCATTCTTCGGTTGTCTAGTTCGAGGTTGTCAATACTTGTGCTCCAAAATACTAAAACATCTATCATTTAGCTTTGAATAATAACAAAATACCAAAAGCGTAATATTTTCCAAGAATTAGGAAAAATAAAGAAAATCACATGAACAACATATGTTTAGCCTCTAAAGTTCTATAAAATATACCATTAAAAATATTTAATTATAGGTATCTCAACCAGGAGCTCAAATCTGACACAAAAATATGACACCCTTGCCAATGAGGCAGCTATCCTAGTTAAAGAGTGTGAGATTGCCCATCGTCGTGTGATCACCTCTCTCCATAAAACTGAGGGCCTCTTTGAAGAGTATGTAGGATCGACGATAAAGAGAATAGACGACCTGCATAAAGTGATGATCCATCTATGGAAGAGGGAGCTATTTTACAAGATCACGTGGGAGGCATCTGGGCATCGTGGTTAGGGTTTGAGCATGATACTTTTTTTCCTTCGTATTCTTGTAAATTCTTGTAAATGTTGGATCTTATTATTTTCTTTTGTCTTTAGTCAGACTCTGGCCCGACCGATTTATAATATTTTCACTAATGTACAAACAGCTTTTTACGGTGGGTTTTGAGAGGCTTTTTATGGTTGTTTTGGAACCGCCATTAAATTCACCGCCGTAGTTTTTTACAGTGGTTGTTCTTGAACCGCCGTAGAAAGTGAGGCTTTTTACGGCGGTTTTTTTTGAACCGCCATAGAAAGTGATGCTTTTTACAGCGGCTTAAGAACCGCCGTAAAAAATGACGGTGGATTCTACGGCGGTTTCTTGAAAATTACCTTCTAGAAAGTCTGTTTCCAGAACGGAAAATTTACGGCGGTGTTTAAAAATTTCCTTCTAGAAAGTCTATTTTTCAGAACGGACATTTTACAGTGGTTGTTGAAAAATACCTTCTAGAAAGTAGTAAAAAATTAAAACAAAAATGAAAGCAGGTGCTCCAAAATTGCCACTGGATTAGTCTTGATCCATAAATTAAAAACAATCATCACCATAAAACAAAGCAGAAAATAAAACCCAAAATACCTCAAGCCATTGAAACAAAGAATGCCTTCTATTACACTTAGATAAATTCCTCAAAGGACATAAATAACTCAAAGAAGCTTAATCAAGATATGTATACGCACCTAATCTAACAAATCACCTTAACATAATTAACGTTAGGTTTCTCATGACGGAAGTGAGGTTGCATCAAACGTACATACAAACTTCTGTATTTTTCTCATGACGGAAGGGTTCTTCTGGTGTTCCTGTGCAACCTTTGGATTCTCCTGGAAGTCGTGTAGCACCTATTGGAACAGATATACAGCAGCATGAGAATTGAGATGGCAAGATCATAATCCTTCAGTGTATCCGGGTTCCGCTGCTCAGTTAAGTCTTTCTGGAAAGTCTCAATGGCAAGATCATAATCCTTTGAGCACTTAGACATTTTGACCAAGGCAGATCCCTTTCTTGTCAAGGCCCTCGCTACCATCTTGAAATCTGACCTTAGCTCTCTACCCCTTTCAACAGCCTGGTCACAATCTTTGATGCAGTCCTCGTACTGAAATTAAAAAATTGATGGCAATCAGATATCAGACTTTGATGGCAACACAAATATATCTTTTACAATGGGCATTTCAAATTTGGTAATTCGGTCACATATTTGTTCTTGGAACAGAAAACAAAAGAATAAATTGGACAACAAATTTTAAAGTAATAAAAAATCTAACGAGGAGAAAAAGACAACCTACTTTCAATTGAATATCAACATTCACCAAAAAACTATATCACCTTCACCAGAAAACTATATCACCTACATGGTCACACCCAACTACTTGAACGTGGAAATAGAGACAAAACTTCTAAATAACAAGACAAAACTTCTAAATAACTTTAATATAAACTAGTATCACATTTGTAGAAAACTATATACATATATATACATATGGCTTGTAAATATCGTACTCATCAAAAAATCTGCAACCCGGTAAACTGATTCTAGTTCAACACACAAGAATCACTCAACTATCACCAATGACAAAACAACATCAAAAATATTAACCATAATGTGCCAACTTATATCGAATGATAAACAAATAAAGCCTTCACCAAAAACTAGTATGTAAACTGAAAACATACAAGAACAATTGGAAAAAAAAAAAGAAAAAGAAAAAGAGTGATAAAAGATAACCAGGAGTACCTTGCCCATCTCAAGGTAAACAGCAGTCCGATTAGTAATAAACAAAATGTCCTCATCGTCGAGCTCAATCGCCTTAGAATAGTGCTGAATCGCAGTCTCGAAATCCTTCTTTTTATACGTAGCATTCCCAGCTTCCTTCTCTTTGAGATCCATGGCTTTCCTATTCTTTTTCTCCTTTTCCTCATTGTTTACAACCTCCATCGGCTCGGGCTCCTTCTCGGATCTCTTCTTCTGCTTCACCAGCTCAGCATCGACTGACCCACCATGAGACGCTGAATACAGAACCTTAACTACATTAATTTATCCAATTAACAAATTAAATTTGAGAATCCAAAACGCTACCACGGAATAATCTGATGAAATTGGATTTAGGGTTTTTGCTAATCATGTAAAAGTAATTGTTGGAGAGTTGATCCGCCATCCCAATTTACTCCGTAAATCCGCCCCAACGAATGCTCATCCAAGCCACCGAATCTCATGCACACACAGAGCGAAATGTTGTTTAGGTCTATATAGCTTTCGCAAGTCGACATATCACTATAAGAAGTTTAATACGAATATTCTTAAACAGGAATCAATAGTGTTAAAAAGAAACAAAAAAAAGGAAAAAATGTACAAACATCGACGAAAATACCTGTAGAACTTAAATAAAAAATGGCCAACGATGTAGTGTACCTCCATGGGGACCTCGACCTCAAAATCATCGAAGCCCGCAACTTGCCCAACATGGACATTTTCTCTGAACGCTTCCGCCGCCTCTTCGCCGCCTGCCACCAGCCCTTCGCAACCAAGCGCCGCTGCGATCGCAAGCACCACAACAAGATCACAACAAGTTTAGCGTAATTACTAAAAAAAAAACCCAATAATCTTTCAGGATTACAAAATCCACCTCAGGTCGTTGCAAACACTCCCAATTAAGTGCAATTTGTTATAGAGAAACAAATGTGAAGGTGGTATTTATTTTGTAAGTCTTAAAAAACACATTTTAATTTTTTTTAAAGACTAAATGTTTTTATTTGTCATCTACTTACATTCTTTGTAGCATGGGAAAGAAGAGGAATTGAACAAACTGAAGTATACGTCATCACATTGGCACGTGTGTGAGAAAATAGAGGTCTTGTTGCACGTACCTCCTCCACAATAAGACCAAAAGCAGGCTAGAATCATGAAATTAAACAACTAGATCCCTAAATCCAAGCCATCATCATTTCGTTCTTAAAACAGATACACCAAACCAAACACCGAGAATTCTGTGTAGCAATTAATGAGTGAATATCCTTGTAAACTATCCAACTAAGTAAATATAAGCATACAAACAATTCGGATTAAATCTAGATGAAGTCTTGGTGAAATAAATGAGGCTTGATTCACCATACAAATTTTGAAAATGATGTTATACATAGTAAATACTTAGATACAAAATATGTTTCATTAAGTAAAATGAGATTAAATTTCTAGAAATTTTAAAACAAGTCCAGAACAACAGCCAATTAATTCAGAATCAAACCAAATAAATAAAAATAATCACAGTGAGCTAGGATCTGAACTCATAACACAATGAAGCAAAACCTAACAAAGAAGCTTATCTAATCATACAAATATGTTTCATCAAGTATAATGAGATTAAATTTATGGAAATTCTAAAACAGGTCCAGAACAACAGCCAATTAATTAAGAATCACACCAAATAAATATAATCACGGTGAACTAGGATCTGAACTCGTAAAACCTAACAACGAAGAGAAAGTCCTCCAGAATCCCAAAAAATCGACAATCAAGCAAAAACTGTTAGAACATGGTATTTCATTGTAAAGTAAATTGTATTCATTTTTGTGTGTTTTACAAATAATTACAGACTCCTTTATATAGGGTCAAGGATGATTGTACAAGGAAATAGAATAAATCGAAAACTAATTTAAGGGATCTTGATTGATTCTTGTTTGTATGATTGATCCCTTAATTTGTCTTAATTGATTCTTGACTGATTCCAACACTCCCCCTCAAGTTAAGTGGTGAGATCACCGATACTCAACTTGCCGAGAATTTCTGCAAAACTTTTGGGATTTATGGCCTTGGTCAAGATGTCGGCGAGCTGATCTTTTGATCGCACAAATGGTAGCGCCACGATTCTATACTCGATCTTTTCTTTGATAAAGTGTCTATCCACCTCGACGTGTTTCGTTCTGTCATGTTGCACTGGATTTTGTGAGATACTGATGGCTGCTTTGTTGTCACAAAACATTTGGAATGTTTTAAATGAATGGAGATTTAATTCTACCAATAGATTTCTTAACCAAAGAATCTCAGTTAAACCACTTTTGATTCCTCTAAACTCTGCTTCGGCACTTGAGAGGGCCACTACTTTTTGCTTTTTGCTTCTCCAAGAGACGAGGTTACCTCCAACAAAGGTAAAGTATCCAGCTGTGGATCTTCTGTCTATTGGATTTCCAGCCCAGTCTGTGTCTGTATAAGCTTGTATCTCTAGATGTCCAGTTTTCTTAAACAGTAGTCCATATCCAAAGGTTCCTTTTAGATATCTTATAATTCTTAGCGCAGCCTCCAAGTGATCAGTTTGAGGTCGGTGCATAAACTGACTTACAATACTAACAGCGTAGGCAATATCTGGTTGGGTATGAGAAAGATAAATCAGTTTCCCTACAAGTCGCTGGTACCTCCCTCGATCTGCTAGTTTTGCCCCCTCCACAATTCGTAGCTCATGATTCACAGCTATGGGCGTATCAGCTGGTTTGCAATGTAGCATTCCTGTCTCAGCTAGAAGATCTAGAGTGTACTTCTTCTGGTTGATGAAAATTCCCCCTTTTGGTCTTAGTACTTCGATCCCGAGGAAGTATTTTAGATTCCCTATTAAACAAATTCTCTTTCAACTTCTTGATCTCTTCTGAATCATCACCTGTTATGATCATATGATCTACATAAATAATCAAACAGGTAATCAGTTTACCTCATTTCTTCAGAAATAGGGTGTGATCTGAATTGCTCTGTTGATACCCATACTTCTTCATAGCTATGGAAAACCTCCCAAACCATGCCCTCGGGGACTGTTTCAGTCCATATAAGGTTTTCTTTAATCTGCAAACCTCGCCATCTTCGAATTCACCTGAGAGGCCCTGGGGTGCCTCCATGTAAACCTCTCCTTCTAATTCCCCATGAAGAAATGCATTTGTGACATCAAACTGATGAAGTATCCAATCTTTGTTGACGGCAATGGAGAGTAGAACTCTAACAATGTTCATCTTTGCCACCGGGGAGAAGGTTTCTGCATAATCTATCCCATATGTTTATGTGTAACCTTTTGCAACTAGCTGAGCTTTGTATCGTTCAACAGACCCGTCTGGTTTGCGTTTAATTGTGAACACCCATCTGCATCCTATCGACTTTTTTCTTTTTGGTAACTGGCATCTCTCCCATGTATGATTCTGGGCTAACGCATCCATCTCCTTTTTCATAGCGTTCTTACAATGTTCGGATTTGAGGGCCCTTTCTACTGTTTGTGGGATCTCTTCTTCATATAAAGCTGCTTCGTAGGCTGTAGCGACTTTGGTTAGATTTCCTTTAGCGAAATTGCCAATGGAGTACTGAGTTCTTCTCGCAGTTTTCTCGGGGGTATATCGTTTGGGAGGAATACCTCGATTACTCCTGGGTGGTAACACATATCGACCAGTATCACTAT
Source organism: Phtheirospermum japonicum (assembly GCA_014905375.1). NCBI lineage: Eukaryota > Viridiplantae > Streptophyta > Magnoliopsida > Lamiales > Orobanchaceae > Phtheirospermum > Phtheirospermum japonicum. The sequence goes on from BMAC01000862.1 coordinate 103,570, forward strand.
CTATCGTATTCTCTTCCTGTTCAATTGCTGGAAAAAGATTGTTAGAAGATTCAGAAATAGAGATAGGTTCCGAAATTCTTACCTCATATATCAGTGGCAGAGGAGATATAGGTTCTGGCAGCGGAGCTGTAGATTATGCTTCAATGTTTGAGATTGGCTCAGTGGCAAGGTTAACTTTCTCTGTTGGATCTACTTCCGAATCTGGCATTGGCAACCAACTTATTAGGTCAATCTCACTTTCTTTCTCACTCTCCCCCTGACTGCTAAGGTGGTTAGTATAAAAGAACTCTGTTTCAAGAAAATTGCAGTGTATGGAGGTTAAGATCTGGCGAGTCTTTGGATTGTAGCATCTATATCCTTTTTGGTTAATGCCATATCCAACAAACACGCACTTCACTGCGCAAGGAGAGAGTTTGGTTCGTTCGTGTTTGGGAATATGAACAAATACGGAGCATCCAAAGACTCGAGGTTGAAGTGTAAGGGCGAGAGGTGTTTTGGCGAGGGTGGATAATTTTTGTAACGGGGTTTTAAGTTGGAGTGTCTTGGTAGGAAGGCGATTTAGTAGGTAGACAGAGGTGGCAACTACTTCAGGCCAGAAATATGTGGGTACACGAGACTCAATCATCATGGCACGGGTCATTTCAAGAAGGATTCGATTCCTCCTTTCGGCAACACCATTTTGTTCTGGAGTATGGGGACAAGTGGTTTGGTGGATTATCCATTTTTATTGGCATAAGGTCTTCATGGAGTTATTAATAAATTCCCCCCCATTAGTTTGGATATTTTTTTGAAATTGATTTTGTACCATTGTACAGAAATGTGTGAACTTCTCAAACACTTGAGATTTATTTTTTTAAAAATATACCCATGTCATCCTAGTGCAATCATCAATAAAAAGCAAAAAATATTTAAAACCTTGTCCACCCACAACAGGTGAGGGACCCCAAACATCAGAGTGTACCAAAGAAAATATAGAGTTAACTTGTGTATTATTTGGTTTAAAGGATTGTCTGTGGCTCTTAGCCAAAACACAAGTTTCACAAGATAAAGTTTTATTTTGCACTAATTTAGGGAATAAAAGCTTGAGATAACCCATGGAGGGATGTCCCAACCGTCGGTGCCACCAGGTTTCTCGGTCTTTAGTTCCATGAGCGAGCATCACTTTGCCTTGTTGAGCTATCTCATCCACATAGTACAACCCGTTTCGCTCAGTGCCACGTCCAATAATCTCCCCCGTCCTGATATCCTGTAGAAAACAAAAGTGAGGATGCATCAGCATTGTACAGTTAAGTTATTTTGTGACATGGCTAATTGACATTAGCTTATGAGAAAGTGACGGAACATAAAGACAATTTGATAGTCGTAAAGTGGGAGAAATCTCTATAGTTCTGACCCTTTCCACTCGAGTTAAGTCACCACTAGCAGTTTGAACGTGTGTTCGGAGTGGTTTTGATGACTCAAGAATATTTTTTGTATCAAAAGTCATTGTATCTGTGGCCCCATAATCAAAAATCCATCCTCTATCCTTTTTATCACACAAATTTTGGCTTTGGTATGCAATGGAAATATTTAAGGGAGTATTTTTACATAATATAGGGTTAGCTTTAGTATTATGTAAAAAGTTGGGTTTATTTTGTAAAGCATGGGGTTGTTTCTGCATTTGAATAGGAGACGGGGGGTTAAATTGTAAATTTGAAGAAAGCAAAGGGTTTAGTGGCAAATCACCAAACCCTATACCTTTCTCCTCATCATAATCGACCGCTTTCTCCTTGTCACAACTCGCCGCTCTCCAATTTCTGCCAAACCCTATATCTGTCTGCTCCTTGTTACAGCCCGCCGCACGCCCCCTTTTTCTGCCTTCGGGTTGCTCACCGTTACCACTGCTCCGGCTACCTCATGGCTATCCATACCCATCACCGATTTTCCCTTCGCCTGTGGGATTTTGTGATTATCTTCCCACCAGTCGGGATATCCTACGAGTTAGAAACACATCTCTCTGGTGTGCTTTTGCATTCCGCAGTGAGTGCACTAAAACTTCGATTTGTCCACTTTTCCTCACGATGATGGGTTTCCAGAGTGAGTTTGAGGACCTCTGATTGATTGTCGGTGTCCCTCTGGCCGTGGTGCGGTGTTGCGAGCTCCGAAGCCGACTCCTACTCCTGATGATGTGTCCGACTCGGTGGAGTTGGTTGCCGGTTGCAAAATTTGTAGCTGGGCGGCCTCCCTTCTCACTTTTGAGGACGCCGACTCGGCTGAGGGAATCGGTATCTCTTTGAGGATATCCCGCCGAATACCATCATACTTGGTATCTAGTCCGGATAGAAATTGGTATAGTCAGCGGTTTGCGATTATTTTTCTGTATTTATTGATCCCTTCGTCACAGCAGCCGAGAGGGTTCGGCTCTCTTCGATCGATGGTGAGCCATATGGCCTGTAATTGATTCCAATAATCCTCCAGTGTAAGTTGTCCTAGATTGACTTTGTTGGCTTTTACCTCCAAATCATAGATTTGGAACGGATCTTTTCCACTCCCGTACGTGATTGCCAGGCTGTCCCACACGGCCTTGGCGGTCTGATGTTGAGCAAAGTTTGTTACTAATCTCCCTTCTAGGGGTGTGCATCGGTCGGTTTGGTCGACCGAACCGACCGAAATAGGAAAACCGAAATAACCGAATTTGCTTATTATTGGAGCTGAACTGACCGCATTATTTGGTCAAATCGATTAATGACCGAACCGAAATTATTCGGTCGGTTGCGGGCCGAGCCGAATTAAATTTTTTTTTTACATTTTCTAGCTAAGCCAAATATTGACTGCAAAACCTGTGAAAAAAAATCCAAATCTCATGTAATAGGGATCACAACATCACATTGTCCATGTAGTTTATTACCAACTCAAACATTTAAACTAACAAATATAATCCCCACTAAAATACAAACCAACAAAACAATCTACAGTCCATTACTAATTAAAATACAAACCAACAACCCAAAGCATAATCCAGACTCCAGTCCATATTACAATACAAACCAAGCCAACATACAAACCAACAACAACACAAAGACAAA
>BMAC01000862.1:112374-124819 GCA_014905375.1 Phtheirospermum japonicum
AAAAAAAAAAAAAAAAGGCTGAGAAGGTATTGGAACGATGATGATTTAGTTCTGAGTTCCTAGAATCATAACCTGCTCTGATACCATGTTAGAACATGGTATTTGATTGTAAAGTGATTTGTATTCATTTTTGTGTATTTTACAAATAATTACAGACTCCTTTATATAGGGTCAAAGATGATTTGTACAAGGAAATAGAATAAATCGAAAACTAATTTAAGGGATCTTGAATTGATTCTTGTTTGTATGATTGGATCCCTAATTTTATCTTAATTGATTCTTGACTGATTCCAACAAAAAACGACACTCTTGAAAATTACCTTCTAGAAAGTCTGTTTCCAGAACGGAAAATTTACGGCGGTGTTTAAAAATTTCCTTCTAGAAAGTCTATTTTTCAGAACGGACATTTTACAGTGGTTGTTGAAAAATACCTTCTAGAAAGTAGTAAAAAATTAAAACAAAAATGAAAGCAGGTGCTCCAAAATTGCCACTGGATTAGTCTTGATCCATAAATTAAAAACAATCATCACCATAAAACAAAGCAGAAAATAAAACCCAAAATACCTCAAGCCATTGAAACAAAGAATGCCTTCTATTACACTTAGATAAATTCCTCAAAGGACATAAATAACTCAAAGAAGCTTAATCAAGATATGTATACGCACCTAATCTAACAAATCACCTTAACATAATTAACGTTAGGTTTCTCATGACGGAAGTGAGGTTGCATCAAACGTACATACAAACTTCTGTATTTTTCTCATGACGGAAGGGTTCTTCTGGTGTTCCTGTGCAACCTTTGGATTCTCCTGGAAGTCGTGTAGCACCTATTGGAACAGATATACAGCAGCATGAGAATTGAGATGGCAAGATCATAATCCTTCAGTGTATCCGGGTTCCGCTGCTCAGTTAAGTCTTTCTGGAAAGTCTCAATGGCAAGATCATAATCCTTTGAGCACTTAGACATTTTGACCAAGGCAGATCCCTTTCTTGTCAAGGCCCTCGCTACCATCTTGAAATCTGACCTTAGCTCTCTACCCCTTTCAACAGCCTGGTCACAATCTTTGATGCAGTCCTCGTACTGAAATTAAAAAATTGATGGCAATCAGATATCAGACTTTGATGGCAACACAAATATATCTTTTACAATGGGCATTTCAAATTTGGTAATTCGGTCACATATTTGTTCTTGGAACAGAAAACAAAAGAATAAATTGGACAACAAATTTTAAAGTAATAAAAAATCTAACGAGGAGAAAAAGACAACCTACTTTCAATTGAATATCAACATTCACCAAAAAACTATATCACCTTCACCAGAAAACTATATCACCTACATGGTCACACCCAACTACTTGAACGTGGAAATAGAGACAAAACTTCTAAATAACAAGACAAAACTTCTAAATAACTTTAATATAAACTAGTATCACATTTGTAGAAAACTATATACATATATATACATATGGCTTGTAAATATCGTACTCATCAAAAAATCTGCAACCCGGTAAACTGATTCTAGTTCAACACACAAGAATCACTCAACTATCACCAATGACAAAACAACATCAAAAATATTAACCATAATGTGCCAACTTATATCGAATGATAAACAAATAAAGCCTTCACCAAAAACTAGTATGTAAACTGAAAACATACAAGAACAATTGGAAAAAAAAAAAGAAAAAGAAAAAGAGTGATAAAAGATAACCAGGAGTACCTTGCCCATCTCAAGGTAAACAGCAGTCCGATTAGTAATAAACAAAATGTCCTCATCGTCGAGCTCAATCGCCTTAGAATAGTGCTGAATCGCAGTCTCGAAATCCTTCTTTTTATACGTAGCATTCCCAGCTTCCTTCTCTTTGAGATCCATGGCTTTCCTATTCTTTTTCTCCTTTTCCTCATTGTTTACAACCTCCATCGGCTCGGGCTCCTTCTCGGATCTCTTCTTCTGCTTCACCAGCTCAGCATCGACTGACCCACCATGAGACGCTGAATACAGAACCTTAACTACATTAATTTATCCAATTAACAAATTAAATTTGAGAATCCAAAACGCTACCACGGAATAATCTGATGAAATTGGATTTAGGGTTTTTGCTAATCATGTAAAAGTAATTGTTGGAGAGTTGATCCGCCATCCCAATTTACTCCGTAAATCCGCCCCAACGAATGCTCATCCAAGCCACCGAATCTCATGCACACACAGAGCGAAATGTTGTTTAGGTCTATATAGCTTTCGCAAGTCGACATATCACTATAAGAAGTTTAATACGAATATTCTTAAACAGGAATCAATAGTGTTAAAAAGAAACAAAAAAAAGGAAAAAATGTACAAACATCGACGAAAATACCTGTAGAACTTAAATAAAAAATGGCCAACGATGTAGTGTACCTCCATGGGGACCTCGACCTCAAAATCATCGAAGCCCGCAACTTGCCCAACATGGACATTTTCTCTGAACGCTTCCGCCGCCTCTTCGCCGCCTGCCACCAGCCCTTCGCAACCAAGCGCCGCTGCGATCGCAAGCACCACAACAAGATCACAACAAGTTTAGCGTAATTACTAAAAAAAAAACCCAATAATCTTTCAGGATTACAAAATCCACCTCAGGTCGTTGCAAACACTCCCAATTAAGTGCAATTTGTTATAGAGAAACAAATGTGAAGGTGGTATTTATTTTGTAAGTCTTAAAAAACACATTTTAATTTTTTTTAAAGACTAAATGTTTTTATTTGTCATCTACTTACATTCTTTGTAGCATGGGAAAGAAGAGGAATTGAACAAACTGAAGTATACGTCATCACATTGGCACGTGTGTGAGAAAATAGAGGTCTTGTTGCACGTACCTCCTCCACAATAAGACCAAAAGCAGGCTAGAATCATGAAATTAAACAACTAGATCCCTAAATCCAAGCCATCATCATTTCGTTCTTAAAACAGATACACCAAACCAAACACCGAGAATTCTGTGTAGCAATTAATGAGTGAATATCCTTGTAAACTATCCAACTAAGTAAATATAAGCATACAAACAATTCGGATTAAATCTAGATGAAGTCTTGGTGAAATAAATGAGGCTTGATTCACCATACAAATTTTGAAAATGATGTTATACATAGTAAATACTTAGATACAAAATATGTTTCATTAAGTAAAATGAGATTAAATTTCTAGAAATTTTAAAACAAGTCCAGAACAACAGCCAATTAATTCAGAATCAAACCAAATAAATAAAAATAATCACAGTGAGCTAGGATCTGAACTCATAACACAATGAAGCAAAACCTAACAAAGAAGCTTATCTAATCATACAAATATGTTTCATCAAGTATAATGAGATTAAATTTATGGAAATTCTAAAACAGGTCCAGAACAACAGCCAATTAATTAAGAATCACACCAAATAAATATAATCACGGTGAACTAGGATCTGAACTCGTAAAACCTAACAACGAAGAGAAAGTCCTCCAGAATCCCAAAAAATCGACAATCAAGCAAAAACTGTTAGAACATGGTATTTCATTGTAAAGTAATTGTATTCATTTTTGTGTGTTTTACAAATAATTACAGACTCCTTTATATAGGGTCAAGGATGATTGTACAAGGAAATAGAATAAATCGAAAACTAATTTAAGGGATCTTGATTGATTCTTGTTTGTATGATTGATCCCTTAATTTATCTTAATTGATTCTTGACTGATTCCAACAAAAACGACACGCAAAATCGAATAATACAAATTAAATTAAATGAACGAGCAGGTCGTAAACGGCAGACACTTACTAAATCCATCATCAACGAGGTAATTGAAGGTGTGGCCATCGCAGTATTTTCATTTTTTGGGCAATATTTTCATTTTTTTAGAATGAAACATGAAGTTTACGTGCTTCGATCCGACCATTTTTTGAATGAAAAATAGCCTGAAGGTTCTAAAGAGAAAAACCCGCATACTTTGGGTTGTTAATAACAACAAAAAAAATATTAGGTGGCAAACCATAAAAACGCGACAAGTACAGGTGGCAAAGATTTTTTTTTTTCTCTAATAAAAGAATACTTAAAATTTTAAATTATTTTAAAAATGAGTCATTCAAAAATATTATCAGTATCTCAAACAATAAAAAATCTCAATATATTATACTAAAATATTTTCAATAAAGTATAATTAATTATATGAATGTGAGGGAAATGCTCTCTTACTCTAATTATTAATTAAAGTAATTTCAAGATTTATTAGAGTATATATGACGCATTGATATTGATACTATATCGTTAATATTATAGTATAAATGTAATAAATAATATTTCATAAATTATGATATGTTATCATAATATGAAACATGATACCAAAATATACATTTTATAATATTTGAATTAGATATAAATAAATTATGTTGATATACTACATAAGGTATGTGTGGTACTATAAATATATAAATTTATAAAATTAACTATTACATACTTGATTATTATATTCATATATTTAAGTTTATAATATATATCGGGTAGGGTACGGGTAAGGTATAATGTGGGTAAACGGGTAGGGTACGGGTAGGAAACCCATTAATGTACTAATCGGGTAATCGGATAGGGTAACGGGTACAAACTTCCTACCCGTACTCGAAACTGTAGCTTGCGGGTACCACCCTCACCCGACCCGTTACCTGATTTTTGTGCACTCTACCCTACTCGAATCACTAGGTACCCGACGGGTAAAATTGACAGCCCTAATCTTGCCCATCTTTTTATTTTCGACCCTCATTAGGCACTGGCGTATAAGAGATTCAATCATTGTTCTAGGTCCTTCCATAGGTTTTCTCCAAGGGTGGAGGCATCCGTGGTGTATTTGGCCCACTTTAAACCAATCGAGTTATGTCCATGCTGAGAGACTGGTCTTTCTTTTGTTAAAATAATGATTTTTTGGTGATTAGCTTTATGAGGCGTTCAACATCGATCGGGGGATGGCCTAGGTGCCATCTCTAACAGTAGTGGCTTTGGAAAGAGTAGCTGAGGCGCTCACCACGTTTCTAGGTTTTGTGGCAACGATTTCTTTGTCATTCTTGGACTTCTTGAAGTGCGGTTGGTTCTCTATGCAGGGTCTTATCAAAGGCTGCTGAATGCGACACAGTTAATCATTCCCCCTTCTAGCGCCAATTTATTGACGCCTAAAAAATGACAGTCAGTGTAGTCCACATGATTCTTATTTGTACATGGATTAAAACAAAAGGGATGATTATCGTGTGAGTGGTTTTCAATTTGTGAGGAAAATAAAGGTGAAAAAAGAAAACTGAAAATGACCGTCTAGGCCTAGGTGAAGTTATCCTTGGGGATGAACTCTAAGCTGAGGATCATGTACAAAATCGCTACGGTAATAGTGGATTTATGGTTTATTCTCTTTGTGTGAGAATCTACATTTCTTCTTGTGATCCCAAAATATAGCTTCTATTACTTTGGCTTATATTTGAGAAAGTCTGGATTAAAATTTTATTCTCTTTATGTTTATATATTTGCTGTATGCATTTTTGTTTTTTATATGTCAAATTATTATGTCCTTTAATGTTTGACCTTGGTTGTATTTATAACCCTCATATAGTGTTAGTTTTTCATGGAAAAGGGCGCAACATGTCGACGCATCTTGTATGACCCAATGCATGTTCGGCACTGGGAGTGTAACTTTGTTACACTTGTCTAATGAGAAAGTCTTGTTTCTACCTATCAAACGCAATACTGCATAAAAGTCAAAGAAAAAGCAGGGTTGGTCAGAGTAGCCTCTCTCACTTAGTTTATTCCCCTAGTTTGTGATTGGGTTGACATACACAGCGAGTGATAGGTAGGTCGATGTGTCTGTCGTTTAGCCTTTTCCTTTTGTTAGCCTGACTTAGACACGTGTCTTGACTATTCTCATCAAATCTTGACTGACTATCAACATCGAGAACGTTCTTAATCACCCGTTTGCTTTGGGGCTGTGATAGGTATTTGCTTGTTTAATTTGCGACATGCTTGAGATAGAAAATAAAAGAGGAATATTATCCTATCACAACAAATATATGTTATTAGGAAAAAAAATGACTAACTTAATGGGGATAAAAATCTATTAATTTGTAGTCATTGGTCATTCCTTTCTTCCTTTTTTTTTCGGAATCGGAACCGTTTTTGATTACCGTTCCCCATTTTGGGGAATCGAAAACTGGCAACTCTGAAACTGTAATCAACGGTTACAAAACCATGGCCAGACATATTTTAGAGTGTTGTTAACGTGTTTTTATCAAATATTGATTGTTGATTACTTTTGAATTTGTATTTATTTTTTGAACTCGCTATTATAGAATTTTAATGAAACATTTTCATATAAACTGAGATCATTATTATAATTTTCCTTTTTCTTAATTTTCCTATATATCAATATTATTAGTTTAAAATGCGAATATTACACGAGATTTGAAAAAGCATAAGTTTCATTAAAAATACTAAAAAAAAAATAATATTAAAAATGGTACAAACAAATCATAACAATATTTATTCTATTTATTATAGAAGATTGTTCTTTCACAAAAAATAATTTTTGCACACAAATCGGTACATTATTTGTTCCAGTAAGACTGATTTTCATAATAAATAATTTACATGTATTTTTACACAAAAGTCACAAAATTAGTTGTAAGGTATAGCAAAATACCCTAAACTTGATAGGAAAATCCGTAGAAAAATTGAGTTTGTAGAAATGTAAATACACTGTTAATTCTATTAAAAGATGTTTGTAATATTATTATTTATTATTTTTTTCTACATAAGCCATTAGTTTCTTTCATGTAAAATATATAATGTTAGTAGCAATGCATTATTAAATACGGAGATTCGGAATATATTTAATATATATTTTTCTAGGCGAATTATTATTATTTATTTATTTGTTTTGTTTTTTCTTTTTTTTTCTTATTTGGCGTAATAATAATTTTTCATATATATTTCAATTTTATTCTCAATGCATTATATTAGAATTAGATAAGAAAATTTAAGTGTATATATTTATATTTGTTTTCCCTTTTGTAATTTTATATGACTCGTATTTATCTTAAATAAAATATTTAAAACTCCAAATATAAAATTATTTCAACTTATATAGATATTTTTCTAATTAAATATGACTTACTTATATTTTAATATTATGAGAATAAAAGTAAGATATTGAATTAGGCAAAATATGATAAAGAAAATATTGAAATTAGGTAACATATAATCAGAAAAATATAAATTAGGTAGAATATAATAGAAAATAATAATTAAATTAAGTAGATATTAGATTTGGATGACGTCGAATCACCAATAATTTCTTCTGAATCTAACGAAATATTAAATGTAAACACATAAAATAGAAAGATTTTATATTAATATATAGAAAAGATTATTATACTTTTCTAGCGTGTATATATTTCCGCAAGCACTAATTAAAAAATCATAGTAGCTTACGATTAAAAATTATCAACTATTATAGCTACTAGTTCCCCAGATTAGGCCCAACCAAACAACATTTAGTAGCTTTTCTATTTTTATTTTTCGATTAAGAAAAAAAGAAAACTTTTAATTGTCGAAAATGAGATATTTGACAAAATGCATTAAATATAACTTCTCCCATTCTTCTTTCTTTTCCTTTTTTCCTCCCTAAAAAATCTAATACCTATACACATCTTGATTTGATCTAGAAAAAGAAAATCATAAATGAAAGATGCACCATTTAAAGATTGGAGCTCTAACATACATATGGGCTTTGGTAGATGGTTACGTGGTTAACTTATGGAAGGACCAATTGATTTCCTGGGCTGCCCTTTTTATATGGACTATGGGCTTTTTCCTGCAGTCCAACATTATTTGGATATTAAATAGAAACAATTCTAAAGAATGAAGGAAAAAAAAAAAAAAAGGAAGAAAGGAATGACCAATGACTACAAATTAATAGATTTTTTATCCCCATTAAGTTAGTCATTTTTTTTCCTAATAACATATATTTGTTGTGATAGGATAATATTCCTCTTTTATTTTCTATCTCAAGCATGTCGCAAATTAAACAAGCAAATACCTATCACAGCCCCAAAGCAAACGGGTGATTAAGAACGTTCTCGATGTTGATAGTCAGTCAAGATTTGATGAGAATAGTCAAGACACGTGTCTAAGTCAGGCTAACAAAAGGAAAAGGCTAAACGACAGACACATCGACCTACCTATCACTCGCTGTGTATGTCAACCCAATCACAAACTAGGGGAATAAACTAAGTGAGAGAGGCTACTCTGACCAACCCTGCTTTTTCTTTGACTTTTATGCAGTATTGCGTTTGATAGGTAGAAACAAGACTTTCTCATTAGACAAGTGTAACAAAGTTACACTCCCAGTGCCGAACATGCATTGGGTCATACAAGATGCGTCGACATGTTGCGCCCTTTTCCATGAAAAACTAACACTATATGAGGGTTATAAATACAACCAAGGTCAAACATTAAAGGACATAATAATTTGACATATAAAAAACAAAAATGCATACAGCAAATATATAAACATAAAGAGAATAAAATTTTAATCCAGACTTTCTCAAATATAAGCCAAAGTAATAGAAGCTATATTTTGGGATCACAAGAAGAAATGTAGATTCTCACACAAAGAGAAATAAACCATAAATCCACTATTACCGTAGCGATTTTGTACATGATCCTCAGCTTAGAGTTCATCCCCAAGGATAACTTCACCTAGGCCTAGACGGTCATTTTCAGTTTTCTTTTTTCACCTTTATTTTCCTCACAAATTGAAAACCACTCACACGATAATCATCCCTTTTGTTTTAATCCATGTACAAATAAGAATCATGTGGACTACACTGACTGTCATTTTTTAGGCGTCAATAAATTGGCGCTAGAAGGGGGAATGATTAACTGTGTCGCATTCAGCAGCCTTTGATAAGACCCTGCATAGAGAACCAACCGCACTTCAAGAAGTCCAAGAATGACAAAGAAATCGTTGCCACAAAACCTAGAAACGTGGTGAGCGCCTCAGCTACTCTTTCCAAAGCCACTACTGTTAGAGATGGCACCTAGGCCATCCCCGATCGATGTTGAACGCCTCATAAAGCTAATCACCAAAAAATCATTATTTTAACAAAAGAAAGACCAGTCTCTCAGCATGGACATAACTCGATTGGTTTAAAGTGGGCCAAATACACCACGGATGCCTCCACCCTTGGAGAAAAACCTATGGAAGGACCTAGAACAATGATTGAATCTCTTATACGCCAGTGCCTAATGAGGGTCGAAAATAAAAAGATGGCAAGATTAGGGCTGTTCAATTTTACCCGTCGGGTACCTAGTGATTCGAGTAGGGTAGAGTGCACAAAAATCAGGTAACGGGTCGGGTGAGGGTGGTACCCGCAAGCTACAGTTTCGAGTACGGGTAGGAAGTTTGTACCCGTTACCCTATCCGATTACCCGATTAGTACATTAATGGGTTTCCTACCCGTACCCTACCCGTTTAACCCACATTATACCCTTACCCGTACCCTACCCGATATATATTATAAACTTAAATATATGAATATAATAATCAAGTATGTAATAGTTAATTTTATAAATTTATATATTTATAGTACCACACATACCTTATGTAGTATATCAACATAATTTATTTATATCTAATTCAAATATTATAAAATGTATATTTTGGTATCATGTTTCATATTATGATAACATATCATAATTTATGAAATATTATTTATTACATTTATACTATAATATTAACGATATAGTATCAATATCAATGCGTCGATATATACTCTAATAAATCTTGAAATTTACTTTAATTAATAATTAGAGTAAGAGAGCATTTCCCTCACATTCATATAATTAATTATACTTTATTGAAAATATTTTAGTATAATATATTGAAGATTTTTTATTGTTTGAGATACTGATAATATTTTTGAATGACTCATTTTTAAAATAATTTAAAATTTTTAAGTATTCTTTTTATTAGAGAAAAAAAAAAATCTTTGCCACCTGTACTTGTCGCGTTTTTATGGTTTGCCACCTAATATTTTTTTTTGTTGTTATTAACAACCCAAAGTATGCGGGTTTTTCTCTTTAGAACCTTCAGGCTATTTTTCATTCAAAAAATGGTCGGATCGAAGCAGTAAACTTCATGTTTCATTCTAAAAAAATGAAAATATTGCACCAAAAAATGAAAATAACTGCGATGGCCACACCTTCAATTACCTCGTTGATGATGGATTTAGTAAGTGTCTGCCGTTTTACGACCTGCTCGTTCATTTAATTTAATTTGTATTATTCGATTTTGCGTGTCGTTTTTGTTGGAATCAGTCAAGAATCAATTAAAGATAAATTAAGGGATCAATCATACAAACAAGAATCAATCAAGATCCCTTAAATTAGTTTTCGATTTATTCTATTTCCTTGTACAAATCATCCTTGACCCTATATAAAGGAGTCTGTAATTATTTGTAAAACACACAAAAATGAATACAATTACTTTACAATGAAATACCATGTTCTAACATGGTATCAGAGCAGGTGATGATTCTAGGAACTCAGAACTAGATCATCATCGTTCCAATACCTTCTCAGCCTTTTTTTTTTTCTGTCCCAATACCTTCTCGACTTTTTTTACAGTTTTTTGATCAAGGGCAGTAGCCTCTTCTTCTTTTCTTTCCCTGAAAAGAAAACACAAAATCCAAAATGTCAAACGATCCACAGACAACCCTCACAACCAATATAACCAACACAAATAACACAGCACATAATGAATTAACCCTCCAAATTGCAAATCTAGTACGAAATTCCGACAATGTTACACTCGGATTCAAACTGGATGGGAACAACTACCCACTGTGGTCTCGACTCATGAGAGTGGCCATAGGAAGCAGAGGCAAATCCAGACCACATTACTGGACAACCACCACCACCAAACGAAGCAGATCCAACCTATTATCAATGGGAGAAAACAGACTTGTCCTGTTTTCTCATGGCTCATACAGAACATGGAAGGGGAGTAGGGGTGTGCATAATTCGTTCAAAAACGGATTGACCGAAAAAACCGACCGAATTGGAAAATTCGGTTCGGTTTTTTTTACGGGCAATTCGGTTTTCGGTTTTATTTGTACAGAAATTCGGTTATTTCGGTCGGTTTCGGTTTTTCGGCCAAAAAAACCGATTTAACCGAACCGACCGAAATATATTAATTATATATATTATAATACATATTATATATTATATACAATAATAATATTAATATCCCCACTCCCACCTACCACTCCCCACCTACCTCTCCACTTTCTCATTTGCGTCCGCTGAGCCTTCCTCCCAAAGATGAAAACCTAAAAAAGTTCCAATTGTTTTTGTTCTTGTCCCAAATTTCTCAGCCCGTCGCCGCCATACAATTCCATCTCAAATTCAGCCCTCAATCTCAGCTCAATCCTCAACTATCTCAACCCGTCTGCCCTTAATTCAATCTCAGCCCGCCGCCATCTCAAACAACTCCATATCACAAGTGGCTACTAATTATCTTAACCCTCACTCTATCGTTATCTCTGGGACTCCGATTTCGACCTCGATTCAGACTTTGACTCAACTCTGGTGAATCAACTCCGCCCATTCACTCTGTGTATCTTATTGGTAATTTAAGCTACTCCAGTTTCTTGCATGCACCATTTCATGAATTTATTTTACTTTAAGAAATAGATGAATATATATTTATGTTGAAGTTCTTGAAGTAATTGCTTCTTTTTGTTAAAAAAAAAAATAAAATTAGATACTAAATCTGTGAGTTTTTCTTCTTCTTTCGATTCTCTGAAATTTGGGTTTAATTGTTCTAATCCTTCTAAGTTGGGTTAATATTACTAATTATTTTTTTTTATTTTTTGTCTGTTTCATAATGTTAAACTATGTTTCTGAATTATACATGATAGAGTAGAGTGGAAACGGCACCAACCAAGTTTTTGTAGAAATGGGAAAAATAAATAATATTTTTATAAGTGGTGGAACCATTGTCTATATTTAAAGTCATAGATAGCTAAGAAAGTTCAAATGCATATCTGAACTGATTCGTATGGCTTAATTTATAGTGGGAAGTTGTAACAAATGTTCTCCATGGGACAAGGTTTCCATTAATTTATTATAATTTGATGTGTTTGAAATTAATGTGACTTTTGATTGGTGAGGTATCAACTGTCCTTGTCCAATTCAAAATTTGTAATTTATATTTAAAATAAATATAATAAATCTTAAGCAGTAAATAAGTTTCATATAATATTGTCAAACTTGAACCAAAATATGTGAACAGAAGGTTATAAATGGTTATATTGTATGCTTATAAATTATAGTAGTGTGTGCCGAAAAAAAAGCAGTCGAATTATGCAGTTGGTTCAGTCTGGCCACAGTTGATATAACATTAG
>BMAC01000862.1:124844-140582 GCA_014905375.1 Phtheirospermum japonicum
GATCAGGGGAATCACGGCGGCGGAAGCGGTGGTGGAGAGAGCTGGAGCCGGATGGGCCGGGGAGGAGCCCTTGTGGGCCCATTTGAGGTGGGGCAGGGAGAAGTTGTGCAATGGCTGCGATTTAACTGGTGGCGCCGCCATCAGAACCACCGCATGAACACTTGATACCCCTTTATCGATGGTCGTTGTTTTTTCTTTTCAGATGAGAATTATACGAAGGTTTGAAAAGAGAGGACGATTATGGCGGAGACAAAGCAGAAAACGGGCAAACGCCGCCACCGCTCCCCTGACCCCGAAAACCCCAGCCAGCAACCCCCCGCCGATTCGCCTCGAAACGACGGCGTTTCGGCGGCGGCCGAGGAGGAGGAGAACGGGGATGGGAGGCCGTGGAAGCTGCGGCGGAGGAAGGAGGCCGTCAAGGCGGCGTCAACTCTTAAACAAGAAGCCTGCGCCGAGAAGAATGATAAGAAGGCCGATAGCAACTGTAACGGGATAAAATCGCAGAGGCTGAGGGGCATGGTTGAAGGAGGCCAGCTGAACGGCGGCGGAGCTGAGAGGAAGGGCAAGAGAAGGGTTTGGATTTCGCTGTCCAGGGAAGAAATTGAAGAGGATGTTTATGCCTTGACGGGCGGCAAGCCCGCCCGGAGGCCCAAAAAATGGCCCAAGAACGTTCAGAAACAATTAGATGTAAGTGTGGTTTGATTTGGAAGAAAATGAGAATTATTCTTGTTTTGGGTTTTTGTATGTAATATTTTTTAATGGGATTAATTCTCTGTTTTGACAGAATGTATTTCCTGGATTATATTTGGCTGGGGTCGCAGCTGACTCGTATCGGGCTATGATGCAATGGTACGGGCTGGGTTCTTCGTTGTTTTGTTTTCTTAATGTGGTTGAAGTTTGTTGCTTGTGCATGCATGCTCTTGAATTGTTATTGTATATTAGTGAAAGGTAGATTAATATGGCTGGATTTGAAGGATAAAAGGCGTTGTCATGCTTTGCGGTTGCAATTTGTGTGCTATCAAGTTTCTTGTCAGTTGAATATTGTTGATTTGCTAAGATGTTTGTTTGATTTTTGTAATTTGCAGAGGCTGATATATCTGATGTTGATATGGAGGATGGAGAGAGCAAGTGGTTTGTTTGCTGCAATGGTAACTTGGTCGAGGTATACTGCTGAAAAATAGATTAATGGCTACATAAATATTTCTAGTTTTTGCATATTTAGCCTAGTTCTCAGTGTGTTATCTGGAGTTTAGAGGTTTAAAAAGGTGGTTTTCCTTTTGTCAATGAAACTTATGGTGTAAGGCTATGAAGCTTTTTGTCTGTGAATGAATGTAAGTGGATAACTTTTGTTGGAATGCAATAGTACCTTATTATTGACCGTCCCTTTTACCGAGTTTTATATTGAATGCCTTTGTAGTTTGTTTCTGATATTACAGAGGCTCGTGTGTAATTTGGAAAGATGATATAATGTATATAGTTTTTTGTATAGTAGTATATCCTGCTTAATGATCCACGTGCTCTAGTTTTAATGTGTAGATAGATTTAGGCGAATATTGGCATATGCTAGAAATTTTGTGTGCTTTAACTTTGAGACCCCTTTATTGAGGGTATCATGTAGTAAAATGGGACTTAACTTAGACAGGGTCAACTTTGATATTTGGTTGAACCTGATGGACTAGTTTTCTGTGATTCATGGTTATATGAGCCTATGAGTGATCATTGGTAGAAAACATCATATTGTTTGATCCATATTTTTTTAATGTGAGTTTTCAGCATATTAAGTCGACTTGCGATTTTAAAACCGGAGAAATCTATAGCAGCAAGTGATATGGTAGTTTTTGCTAGTATGATGATGACATTCTTGATACCTGCTCCTGTTTAGTTCTACTGATACAATCACTTGTGGCGTGGCACATAAATAATAATCATGGCCAACAGAAAGAAATAGTTTTATCTCAGGAAACATCATTAATATTAGCTAACTGACTATCAGTGAATAAGTAAATTGTGAACAGCCAGAAGTATCTATTTTGGGAATTGGGAAAAATATCTTGAAACTTGATGCTGTGTATTAATTAGCTCATTGCTTGAGTTAGCAGTTGAGGTAAATTAAATAGCTGTCTCTGCTTATAGTATAGAGTTCAGTTTGATTTTTTCTCAGTTCGTCCCTTCCCTATTAACTATTTTTCTTCATTTTTTAAAAATAAATAATTAAAAGGTGGATCAGTGTGTTCTGTAGACTTAGTTAATCAACTCATTTTATTTCGCTGGCATATTTTAGTTTTTTTTTTTTCTGGTGTGTTACTGTTACTACAAGCTGATAATGTAGTCCAATTGGCCGTTGGATTAAGATCGTCTTCAATAGTATGTGATTATGCATATCCATCCATCTTCGTCGTCTCAAGGCGCACTCTGCGTCTCAGAGGCAAGATGCATATCCTGACTGACGAGTGTGATGCTTGTCAATTTCCAAATCAAGATTCAAAGTTCTGGCAAAATTTAAAGATTTAGCTTTTTAATTAGTTTATCGAACACATCTCTATCGAGAGAACTCAATTTCTTCATTTTACTAGAAGCATAGGTTTTTTGCTCGGCCCGGCTCTGTTGAACTCGAATACGGCCGCCGTTGAACCCGAATACGGTGGCCTAATCAAAGTCGTGGTTCGTAACTACACTATTGTGGTCTGATTGAGCAATTTTAGGTTTCGAGCCATATCCTCACAAATGGGGGAATGAAGTACATTATGATCTTCTTGCATTCCCATAACCTTTTCTTATTTCTCGAAATTTACCTAGCACCACTATACAATTATTTGGTGTAAAAAATAAAATAAAATCATTATGAAGGACATAACAATTGTAAATTATAAAATCATCTGATGTAAGAAATTGTAATTTTTCTTTTAATTTTATGAATAAATAATAATTTATGACTAATTACCATGACTTTAAGCCTTTAATGTGTGAGATTCACATATACCAATTTAACTCTTAGTTTTATCTTTTAGAAAAATACGAATATATATAGAAAAATTTGTTTTTCTTAATTAATTTATTTAATTCGACAATTGAGTCGATAGCTGATCCGGTGCCCGGCTAGACCAGTTCCAAAAACATTGCGAAAGTTATATTGGGACTCAGAATCCCAGATTCGGGATTCAAAATACTGAATTCTCATTTGTTCTAAAACTCAAAAATCAAATATTCAAACAATAATATCTTAAAACTACATAATTAAATATATATTGCTAAATACAATATAATAATATACTATCACCCACTTTTTAAATATGATTTGACATCTACAGTAAAAAGTATAAAATTTTGAATCATATAACAAATAAAAACTCTTACTGTTCACAAAATTCTGAATACCCAATAAATTTGAATACCAAAATTTAAAATCTCAACAAATACTTAAGTACAAACATGAACCTGGTATTGCTGATAGAAGCGGATTTAGCACACTATCCAGATTCATATGAATGGGATTGGCCTATTATGTAGGCGGGCTACATTAGGCCCAAAATCCATGACCTGTTGGGTTGGATACCAACTTTATAATCTTAAAAGTTACGGAAATGGATCAGGTTCAACTTTAAAACATTGTTTTAGCACAAACTTTTTAGCTCATTTTCTCTTGGCAGTTTTACTTGTCTTTTTAATAGTTCAATTTCGCCAAATATATGCGGTAACAGCTCCATTAATAAAGTTATCAAAACTACTAATAAGATTTTCACAATAAGTAGTCATATTACCTAATAGCGTAACACAATATTTTTTACATCAATCATGTTTGTTTAGAGATGAACACACGACAATAAGATTATCACGTGCAAAAATAAGATTATCACCTCTAATAATTATAATAATATGAATATGACATCATTATCTTTATTTTTATTAATTACCAATGCCAATGAGCTATTTCCTGTAGCACAATAATCATCATAGCTACATCATAACAAATATTTTTCAGAGACTGTCACATTCATAATAAGATTACAAAATTCGGTATTCAAACATAACATCCAATATATAATTTCCTTATCATTTTCTACTTCAAATCCCCACGAGTTCCAAGTCTGCAACTGTTGAACCCAAACCCCACCCCTGCAAAAACCCACACCCTGAATTTCTTAACCATCTCTAAATCTACTTAGCCAAGCGCGACGATGTTGAATATCTCGAGCTACTCTGTCAAGATCATCCTCGACCACCATGAACTGTCGCTTATCCAGGTGTTATATATTAAAAAAACTCATTACTTACTTCTATCATTTCCATACTCTTATTGGCGTAGCCAGTTCGAAATTAGCCCTAATCGGATTGAAAATCATAATTTTTCCTAACTCAATTTTATTTTTCCCTACTAAAATACATATAATTTTTATTTTTAAATTTATTTTTCCTTTAAAAAGTAGTACTCCCAAAACTATTGGTCTGTGTTGTGCCCTGCACAAGGGAGGCACCCCTAGTTACAGTTGGAGTTGGTAAATATTTCGAGAAACCTTGTTTCTCACATCGGGAATGCCCACGTGAGCTTAGGGGAATCGAGGTATGGACCGGTTTGGGGGCAGCGCCCCCGAGTCGGGGGTCCCGCCCCCGAAACACCAACGGGTCTGGGCTTTATCTATGTTGGCCCGTCTGGTGTGGGTTAAAAGGGATTTTGGGAATGGACTAGGTTTAGGCCCAATATTATGTACTCGTATGGTAGCATATTTATAGTGATATCATTGTAACGAGTTGTGTGTGTGAAAAACAAGACATAATAATATAGTGAATTTCTTTTGCAGGTCGTAGCCTTGAATTGAGGTGAACCTGGGTAAATCATGTCTATTCCTATTTTTTTGTCTAATTGCTTATTGATTTCTTCATTCAAATTCATATCCTGCATCGATAAAATCCTTCAGTTACGCCTACTCTTTTTATTCCCCTATAACACCCCCCTAAATTGCATTTTCCGCGTACATAATAGACAATATATAGTAATCCTATACTTTTTCCACCATTTTTTACACTATCTAGAAAGCATTTAACCAAAAACAAAAGGAAAATTATGAGTAATCTGATATGTTTCAGCTTCAGAATTGCAATTCTAACCAAAAACAAAAAGAAAATTATGAGTAATCTGATATATTTCAGCTTCAGAATTGCAACTCAAAGGCAATTATCTATATATTCATACCTCGTGACTGGATAAAATCGCTTAGCGCAAAACTTGTTGGCTATGATCATGTTCTTACGCACTGATCAATCGGAACAATGAAGATGCCGCTTATTTATAAGCGCAGTAAAAGTATTCACTACTACAGAAATAGCCCAACAGCATCAGTTGTTTTTGCTAACAGGCATCGGTCTATAACATGAACTTTAGATATCGGTTGTGCAACCAATGCTAATAATAGACATAGGCATCGGTTGTTTGACCAAAACCGATGCCTACATTAGGCATCGATTTTGGTCAAACAATCGATGTCTAATGTATAGATATAGACATCAGTTTTGTTAGACAACCGATACTAATAACTGACATAAGTATCGGTTGTTTGACCAAAATCGATGTCTAATGTATAGATATAGGCATCAGTTTGGTTAAACCGATGCCTAATGTGTATGTATACGCATCGATTTTGCCCTCTAAATATAATTTATGAAACAAGAACCAACACACGACTAATAAGAATTTCATTCAACGGATGATTTGAGCATAGAAGAACAAAAGCTAAATAATTGTCATCCAATGTAAGTTTCATACTCCATGATCAGGCTTCACTATATGATATTATTACAACCAAAAAGTCGCAAATACGAGATTCTTCACCTGTAATTGTTGGATGAGTTCCCTCTGCTGCTCGGGTGGTGGAGCCGACTCTCTTCCGAGCCTTTCGCAGAGATGGGATATTCCGCTCGATGAATAAGTACACAATTTAGATATGTGCACAAGATGAAATTCCTGCTGCTCAAACCAAAATGGATCCAATTATATCACTTTAGTTCCAAACAAACAAACAAAAATACTATTTTTAATGCCGCAAAAGCGAAGACCAACTACTTTTCTCTGACTGAAGAAGAAAACCCACAAATCCCGACAACCTTTTTTCAATTAAGTCTTCCAGAAATAGAGTATAAAAGAAAATGCTGAACTATCAACTGAACAATCCAGAAAACCAAACAATGAAATGAAACAAACAGTCACAAAATAAAAATTTTCAGCAATAATCCATTGGTGAAGATAAGCATAAATAATAAAAGTATTTATCAGATTTAATTCTACATGTTGTCCTCGGTATAATTTTCCCAAACAGGCCGATGACAACACGACATGAAATTGTAACAAGTAGTTAGTTATATTATTATTATTATTATTATTATTATTATTATTATTATTATTATTATTATTATTATGAGCTTTCAAAAATTCTACAATTTTTAATTTCTAGTTTTTTATTTCTCTGCCAGACTAAAAACTCATAGTAATTGGCAGCATTTGATCAACACCCTATAAAGAGAATAAGACCAAAGTAAATCATAAATTTGAACTTAACCTCTTTCATTAATTTGAACTTAAACATAATTATGCAATTTTTTTAGCCATATACCGTACATAACCCACTTATATCCATTCAGTAATTACACATGTATTGAATTAAATATAAAATCACAAGAAAAATGTATTGCTATAACTAAGATATGCCAAAATAAGCTAACATATAAACTTACAATGCTTGCATCTCACCTATTCATTTTTTCTAATGAAGGTGTAACTGGGAAAAAAATAAATTATTAATAAAACATACCTATGTGTTTCCCATTGATTTCAATGTCAAAGTAAACTTTGTGAGTTACTTGATCAATATCCACTAAAGTTCCCTGCTATACACACTTTGAAATATATGAAAAGTGAATGAAAATGAAATTATTAACATATAATATTACTAAAATTAGAATAATATTTTTCCAGTGAAGATTCAAACCTCATTGTCGAGCTTCTTATTACCAATCGCCTTCTCATCTGACGAAACCCCTAGATCGCTTAATCGATTTTGAAATTAATTTTTTTACCTATAATCTCGAATTGCAGAACAATAATAGGAGATTTTAGGTAAATTTTCTCAAAGGTAGTTTGTTTTATCAAAATCAGAATGAAAAGTACAGAAGAAAAAGGTTTGCATAAAGTACAGAACAATTGCATCAACAAAAATTCTCCAAACTACCCATGTTTGCATAAAGAATCGCATAACCTTAAATAAAGCTTGGTTGATATCTTTATCATTCAGTCCACCTATCATCCGCACACATTTAACGTACGACGGCACAAAGAACAAATCTGCTTCCTCTTTCTTTCTAGTCTGATATGTTGATTGTAAAAGCAACCTACGTATTTTAACCTAAACAAAATTAAATAATGAGATTTACAAAAAAAAAAAAAAAAAAAACCAAAAAAACCCGCATGAATGATTACCATCTATGCATGATGATGATATGGATCAAATGTAATTATTAATTTTCCTTCGAACTATGAATCAGCTGAAGTTTTTATTCAAAAGATTTTATAATAAACTATAAGAATTTAAAATTAATCAAAATTTAATGTTCAAGGAGCTAGAACTCCAGAAAATGGTATAGGATCTACCAGCATCATAGAGTGCTTCAAAAGAACAATCAAGAAACATAAAAATTCGACTGCATCCAAATTAAACCAGAGATTCAGACTACCAAAATAAAAAGCCACTTATTGTTAAACCATAGATTTAAACTACCAAAATAAAAAGCCACTCCAATAAGTGTCTCAAACACCCAAAACCATACAACGCATTACAATATAAATCAATACCATTTTCTTATCTCTGAAAGTGGCTTCAACATAACATTTCCTGAGCTGTTTTCTTTCAATAAATTAATCACTACTTTCATATAGAGTCATATACCTCGATCAATGTATATATTGTGATCTAAAAATATACGTACATATACAATGTGAACAATATACATTTTTTCTAAAAAGATATGGTCTGGACACAAAATAAATCTCTAAATAGATGGTTGAACAACTGAAAATTGAAAGATTGAAGCTAAGTAGATAGAAAAAAAAAATAGATGTGTGCATTCTCCCGAATAGAGCTAAATCTCGAGAAACAAATTGAAACCAACCACAAAAACTAGAAATTTAAACCCTAAGCTGAGAAGAAAACAAACCACCTTTGAGAAAAACAACAAGTACAGAAGAAAAGGTACCCGAATTAGAGCAAGGGTTCCAAAGAGAGTAATACCCCATAGAATTGCAACTGGGAGTCCAGCTCCGATCCCGCCTGGTCTATCGAGGTGAGCCGAGACATCGCGTGAGCTGAGCTGCAGCATCATCGCAGCCACCATAGGCTCGTTTCTTACCATATTAGAAATGACTCCGCAGCTATCATGGCTTGGAAATTGAGTTGATTATAGTGCAGCCACTCTCTCTGCCTGCCTGGATGGAGAAATTCACGATCAAGGCTACAATGGAGCGGTGCTCGTACTGATAAAGGGGAGAATAAAAATGAAAAAATGAGAGTATAGCAAGTTCGGTGCGTAGGGATCGTACCCGATCACGCTCTGCCATATGCCGTGGGTATGCAAGCGGCGCTGCTGTGCACCCGGTTGTTCGTCGGCATGCGAACCCTCCCAGCGGTGGCTGGAATCTTGAGAAATTAGTAATACACCTGAGCAGGAACGGAGATTTAGGGTGATTAGGGAACTGGAAATCGAGATTTATCGGGAGATTAGGGTATTGATGGAACTGTAACACGAAATTGATTGGGAAATTAGCGCAATTGGGGAACTGGAGCTCGGATTGACCGGGAATTAGGGTATTTTGCGAATTAGACTCAGAATTGATCGAAAAATTAGAGAAATTAGAGAAGTAAATGAAACTAAAATTTTGAGATGGATGAAAGATGATGATGATGATCTCGTTGGAGTTGTGGAGCGTAATTTTTGAATCGAGATTTTAATTCAGGCAATATCCCAATTTGCTGCGAATGTGAAGTGATTTCACCAAATACCCAATTTGATTTCGGTTGATACATAAGCATCGGTTGTAAATAAGGAACCGATGCTCGTGTTCTATTATAGGCATCGGTTGTTTGACCAAAACCGATGCCTATGTATTCTAATGAAAGGTTTTGGATTTTTTTATCAATATGGGCATCGGTTATTTTTAATAAGCGATGCTATTAATTTTTCCCGGACTATATAGGCATCGGTTGTTTTAGAAAACCGATGCATATAACTTTTATTTATTATAAAAAAACCCTGCCTGATTATATGCATCGGTTTCTGGGAACAACCGATGCCTATAACTCTTTTTAATTATAAAAAAGACCCCGCCTATTCCCCTGTTCCAATGACATTTTTTATAGTAGTGATTTGGCAAATCTGTGGATAGATTCAAGATCAATTTTGACTCAACTAGAGCATATAGGTGCAAAAAATAATATAATAAAAACACAATTTCATTCAATAATAAGATCTTAAATAATAAAGGGTGAAGAGTAGATCTCTTCTCCTTCAAATATTCATACGTGGTGGTAATTATATCATTATAAAAAATATTTGTCTTAGTGAGCGTCTGATGTAGGTTCGTTGGGGATAAATGAGGGGATTAAGTTTGGAAAATGGAGAAAAGTTTGAGAAAATTAGGTGTATTTTCGTTTTCATGCTGGGAAAATGTGTTAATGTAATAAAAAAAATGACCAAGTTGACAAAACACCTATCATCTTATTTAGTTGGCCAGTCTCCTAAAAATTAGTTCTAATAGAACATTTATTAGAAGTCATTATATTTTATTTAGGTAGGAGGACAAAAATATAAAGTTCTTCTGGAATAAAATGAAATATTTTTATCTTGGGAGGATGCGGGAAAGAGCCATTCGGATCAATCTGGAATGGGAGGAAAGGATTTGACTTCACCATCTTCATATGCAAGAAGATTTCAATCCCTCTTCACGGGAGGAGATAGTGCGAGTCTTTTCCTTTTTGCGTATGGTACCGCCACTTCCTTTGACAATATCCACTAATTCGAAACCTAATTTGAAAATTATATTTCGATCCAGATATTTTCAGGATGCCGCTAATAACCAAAGAATGGCAAATGCTTTTTCTTGTGTTGATTCTATTTCAATGGAAACTTGATGAGTCGATTCACATACACGTCTTGCTTTTATTACTACTAGTTTGGAAACCCGCGTTTAAGCGGGCATATCGAGCAAAAATATAATAAAAAGGACGAAAAAATAAATATTAAAATATAGTCAATAATACAACTTTTTAAAATCGTTCACTTGAGATTCTGGAAAACTTCCTTGTAAACAACATTTGTAGTCTTATTAACAATATTACCATCCTCGTCACAACTTAGGATTTTTAATCCTTTACGACTCTTGACCCGAGAGACTGCGACGTAGAGTTGACCATGGCTAAAAACCGGTCTTGGCAAATGCAAACCCACATTAGAAAGAGTTTGACCCTGGCTCTTGTTTATAGTCATTGCGAAACAAACAATGAGGGGAAACTATCTCCTTTGAAATTTGAACGAGACCCTACTATTCGAAGGGGTCAATGCCATTCGTGGAATGTAAACTTTCATACCAACATTAGTTCTTGACAAAATGTTTGCTTCAATAATGCGATCACCCAGTTGCGTAACAATTAATCTAGTACCATTGCACAACCCTGATGCTTGATCCATGTTTATAATCAACATTACCGGAACTCCAACTTTTAACTTCAGAATATGATTGGGGATTTTGGAGCACTTTATCGTGTTCAAAATATCTCTTTCTTCGAAGAACGATTGATTGCCAAAGTTTTGTAAAAGAGATGGGTAAGTGCTCTCAACAATAGCAGCAACATGATCGCCTGAAGTCTGCAGAAGTATATCGTCAGGTATATCAATTAAAGTCTGACCATCCACTTCTATACCAATTTTGCCATCACCGATTTTGAGTATCCAGTCGGAGAAATCGCGAACTTCACGTTCAACAGATTTTGACATTGATTGTTCGACGGTTAACCTCATATTCTTCATCAATCGAAGAATCTTACAATGTTCCCACAGTCTAGATGAACAGATACTGGCATACACAATATCTTCCCGACTACCCTTTGGCACAACAGGAAGAATTTGACGAAAGTCTCCACCTAGAACTATAACTTTACCGGCGAATGGTAATTCCTTTCTTTCTTCAGGTTCAATGTGCTTCAAACTCTTATGCAAAGCTTCAAAACAAAATCTACTCATCATAGGTGCTTCATCCCAAATGATTAGTTTTACCCGATCAAGAAGAGCAGCTTATTCTGTTCCAGGTGTTATTGTACACATTGAGTCTTCAGTTATGGTCAAGGGTATTCCAAATCGGGAGTGTGCAGTTCTACCAGTTGGAAGCAAAAGTGCGGCAACACCACTCGAAGTAACATTGAGAACAATTTTACTTTTTGAGCGTAAAGCCACAAATAATGTTTGCCAAACGAAGGTTTTGCCTGTACCCCCATAACCGTATACAAAGAAAATACCACCCTTGTCATCTGTCGCAGCACTTAGAATTTCTGAATAGATTGTCATTTGTTCATCTGTTAGCGATGAGCATAATTTCTGGTGTTCAACTTCCAAAAGACCTCTATCAAAATTAAGTTCTTTCTGGATAAGTTTTTTATTTCCGTCGGTCATCAAAGAGTCATCGGGCAAAGGCATATCGCAGAAATTCCTTAGCAATGTTCCATTAGTTTGGAGAAGTCTTTCCAATTCAATCAAGTTATAGTTTTTCAACATATCATCACTTAGTTGAAGATCTGAACAAAGTAATAAAAAAAATCTCAAGATTTGATTATATAAGTTAATTATATCAGTAGACAATTAAGTATCATAAAAAATAGGAACATCTTAAATTTATAAAAAATTAGTTCATAAAAATAAAGACTAATTACCTTCTATACCCAGCAATCTACGTTGTCTACGCAAGATGTCATCTGCAAGTAGATGCCATGTCTTTTCCCATACATATTCTGGTCTTGAAACACCCGAAGACATTAACAATGATGTGAAGAGCTTTCTTAAGAATGAAGGTAAACCCCAACAACTTGCTTCGACAATACCGTCAACGTATTCTCTATCATCATCTAACAGTCCCAAAGAATAATATGCAGCCTTGAAAGTTGGGTAGACAATGTTGTTAATGGTACGTATATCTTCGTGACATCTTGCTCCTCAGGAATGGTGTATCATTATTGAAAAATAATATGCTTCTCCAACACCGGGTGGAACGTAATCCAACCTACCAATTTTAAATCCACGTTGTCTTTTTCTCCATACACGATCAGTGGCATTCCAAACGAATTTTGTGGGGAATTCTGTATATGACAACGATCTGGCACGTTAATACTTCTTATTACATGCCATCCAAGCAAGAAACATTGATTCCCTTCCATCCTCTTTGACAACGACTCGATCAATGGTGTCATCATCATTATAGAAGACTGGTTGCTCGTCGGGTAGGTGGAAGCTCAGTCTCTGGACAAATAGTTTCCTATAATGGATATCCAATCCAAAAAGAAGCCAAACAGCCTCGTAAGGAGAGATATATCTACAGTTGTAGTAGTTTTTTATCTCATCAACGACTTCTTCCTTTGAAGTCTCACCATTGGAGTCCTCAGTTATTGACACAGTTACTCGGTCATGACCTTTATTTATGTACTTAAACAAGTACTTAATTGATCTGAACTGATTGCACCATTTCACGTTAATGTGAGCCTGGTACCTCGTCAAGAGCTGGGTGTTGTACGGAATGACAAACTTGTTATCTATATTAACATTATTCTTAACTACCAAAATTCCTGTATCTCTTCTCTTATACAGTGGGTATCCATCATCATCAACTGTGGTTGTGTCAGTGTATGGTTTAGGAAAACCCTTAATACACTTTCCCTTCTTTAAGCAGGCTTTTTCTGTTTTCGAGCTGCACGGGCCATGCATCATATGTTGAGTCACCAATTCGTGCAAAAAGGGATTTGTTTCTCGATTTGGTATTTCAGATGATATGATTTCATCAACATCTTCTTTTGTGGGAACTCATTGTTCGCGATCAAGGAAAACTAAAATATGGGCATGAGGTAAACCGCGCTTTTGAAATTCCACCGTGTAGATAACTGATTTAGTAACTAAATTAGTAATGCATTCAAAATGAACATAAACCATAATAATTGATTGTGAAAATTATTTTAAAAATACAAACAAAATCAATAAAAGTTTGTTTACGTAAATATGAAAGATGGATGTATTCGTAAAATGTTAATCAAATTGCCTGTTGTTGATCGTTGATAATCAGAAATTGATGTTTGGAATTTTAATAAAAGGAAGATGATAATTGTATTAAAAGAAATAGATTATTATTATATATGTAGGTTCGCACTTGCTCGGGTTGGGCCGAATAGTTCTAATTCCGTCATATCCTTCATGATTTGGTCCAACTTGATTTTGAAGATTCGACACACGATATCTGGCCTATCTTCCGATCTCAATCCTCTACTGTTTAAATATCGGGTTATTTCTGGCCACTTTGGGTTGCAAGTGATGGTGATGAACAAATTCGGATAGCCAAACCACTTACAAATAGCCATTGCATCTCGATAATTTTGAATCATATATCTAGTCCCACCAGTGAAGGACGTTGGCATGACTATTCTTTGTCCAGTCGAGGTGGCATCTGTTTGACCTTTCGACACAGCATCCTTGAGATTTTTAAATTTATCGGACCTTAACAAGAACTGTTGAAACAGTCTTCGAGAAAACAATAATGTTTTAGACTCACAATCTCGTTCTTGAATCCTAAAGAATTCTCGCATCGTCAGTTTGTCCCTTTTTTTCGATGTACTTGTGGATGATTTATCACTGTGTTTGATGCCTAGCCGAAATCCATCTTCACCATATGGAGATAACAACGAATATTGCAAAGCAAGATAAGAAGGATGTAGCTCGCTTATTCTCTGCAACGAACCGGACCTATTCTCTATAATTATATCTCTAGTATCAAAATCAGAGTCAAAATCTCCGGGGATAAGAGCAGCTACTTCAAGAGCAGTGGGAAGATTAAATGTTCTACCATCAGTTTCTCTGCCACCGATTAGTTTCAACCTGAGACCGGATTGATTGTCTGTGATCCCACGTTCCCTGACACTTCTGAATGATTGCACTAAAGGATTATGAACATCAAGCATACATTTGATATGTGTAATGATTGTGGGATCAAATGAGTTTGTTCTGCCTTCAGAAGTGCTGTATGAATAAGATATATTGAAGTGTTATTATTAATATTATTAGAAATTATAAATATATAGAGTAGATATAAAAAAAGCCACATGAAAGAGAACATAATACCCAATTGCGTTAATTCTATTATGAACTTCATGCTCAGTGTCGTATATATAAAGCTGTGAAAACTTGAGGGTCTCTCCTGGAATTGGCAACAAACTCCCTATACGATGGTAGTCTGCACCTTTCAACTTGAAACATAGGGTCCTTGTCCCTTATTGATCGATGTATCTATCTTTCCTCCCAATGAAGTGAAACTAAATATGATATTATATCCACGAATATTCTCTATATATTTGTTGCTTCGAAGGTCATGACCAAATAGCAAGTTTCGAAGAACCATAGGAGGCTATGTTAGGAATGGTAACTCAACCTTCCCATTACCGCAACATCTAGAGAATGTTGGACATGCTGGTTTTGTCGTCTTTTCTTTGCGTTCATCGTACCACATAATTGCGTGGCAGAATTCACAACTATACGTTGGATCACCATTGTCGACGTATCCTAGTAAATATTTTCACACATAGATTTTGTGATTGAATAATCAAAATAATGAATTTTTTGGATGTGGTATGGAAAAAAATTCCAAAATATTAACCTGTTGAGTCAGTTCCTTTTTTGTAAACGGATCTTCTCCGTCGACGTCTTCTATATGACTTTTTTAAGTAAAAATCATAAGTAACTTAATTTTAAATTTGAAACTCAAATATATGTATATGTTGACTTTTCTGAATATAATCGATTTAATACAAACCTTTTCGAATTCTTCTCGATGTTGATGCTGTGGCTAGACACTTGGTTTGTGGGTTATTAGTCGATTTGCCACGAAGAGACGCTGATATATCGTTAAATAATAGATTTGCTTGTTTAGAATATTAGAAAATAGAGTTGATTATGAACCTCTTGAAAATGTATTTCAATATTTTATTCAATTAGTACATTACATGTTAACAAATAAATCATTAATTCAATCAAACAAATAATAATAAAAAAAGGATTCACAGTGAAGAGGATTATTCTTGTCATATCGTATTATGGTTTTGTTTTAATTTAAATTAATATAACGTAGCTGTATAGAATTAAACTCTGATTCCCTTAACACGATTTCTAGGGGAAAAAATATAAACTAATATCGATACAAAATCTAGTAGTTTTCATTTTCATAAAATTACTACGTATTTATTCACAATTTTCTCAATTGATATACCAAGAAATTCAGTTTATTATATTATTACAGATGGAGTTGTTAATAATATAAGTAGAACTATGTAATGTAAAATATTACCATACAAAAATACCTTAACGCTTAATATTAAGACGATATCTTCTATAACTCCTTGCTTGTTTGGCATCACTATTGGTAATATTTGTAGAACCATGATGACCTATGATTGCAAT
>BMAC01000862.1:154329-169576 GCA_014905375.1 Phtheirospermum japonicum
TATATCAGATGAAGCTCAAAAACAATCCCAGGTATCTGGAGAAGCCTAAACTCAAGTTTTGTATTTAACTTGAGGTGTAGAAATGAAATAAAATCTCTACAGTCATTCTTAAGATACACTCTGTCAGCATCTTGTTGTACATCAACAATCCAGTGGTTTTTCTGATACCGAATACCTGCTTTTGCCGTTACATTACGACCCGAAGAAATAATGTATTGGTCCCAAAAATATCGTGGTATAAGCTGTGAAAGAATAAATAAGAATAATAAAAAAAAGAATGAATAGATCGAATAATAATCTAAGGTGATTAAGTACATACAATACGTCCACGTTCAATGTTCGTCTTCGTTAGTTTGAAACTAAAGCCAGCAGCATCAACTGGCATCAAATCGGAATTCACACCACAAATTTCAAAATTCTCAGTAAGGGAAAGATAAATAATAGTAACATCGAGTACATTTTCCTCAGTATTGCGAAAAATTAAAAACCGTCCAAATTCAATGCCATTATAATGCTCAAATTTACGCCAACCATGCTGAAGATAAACCTGAGATTTATATATTCACTATTTAGAAACAATTATAGACGAATTAAAGTGTTTAATCAATAAATATGAAGGGGAAAATTTCGTCGGAATTGACACCAAACTGGACTAAACACAACTGACCTTATCATCTTCAACTTGAACGGAAACATCCCAAGTACACCCTCGTGTATTCCGCAACGTGTACAGAGCATTCCCACATTCAAGAACCATTTTTGCGACAATTGGAGGAAGCAGCTTCAAAATACATGAAAGGTGAAATATACCTAATATAATAAATATATAAAACAAATAAATAACATTTAAATAAATTGAGAATACATTACAACCCATAAAAAAAATGACTGAAGCAAATTTGCGAATTGAAGTAAAAATAATGAGTTTAATTGTTAAAATTTCTAAGAAAAAATTTTTGAACAAACTGGAGAGAAAAAATACAGATCAAATTGTGTTAGTATTCGCCGACCTCAATCCGCATGTTGACATCCCCCCTGCCAACTCCAACCATGTACATACAGATATGGTAACAAACTCCCAGATCGAAATAGACGGTAAAACAACATTCACACAAAAATTAATTTCCGATAATGAAACTCTGACATCAAAAATCAGATTTGCAAGAATTCATTAGTATACAACTGATTATCGGAAAATAAATTGACACGATCTGAGTTATAGAAGAATCAATTTCAAAGCAAGGAGTCCGACTCAAAATAATCAAATTTCCACACTGCCCACCCCCCCCCCCCCCCCCCAATAAATCATCACATAACAGATCTAAATATAAATTGTAGATTTTCCAAAAATATTCAAACATCGTATCCAAACAATTCTTAGTCTGTAAAATAATTAAAATCCGAAAGTACATCGTATCCCAAAATTCTTGTAGTCAGATCTAGCAAATTGAATAAAAACCGAAAACAAATATAGAGCAAAGAATTGAGACTACTAACCATGGAATGATTTGTCGGAAATATGATGACATTAAAAAACATCGGCAACAACATCGCGACACGGCAGTAGGAACGATTGTAAGGCAGTGAAAGGTAAAAATTTTCTTCTGTTTTCTTCTTTAGGGTTTAGGATTTGGTAAGAAATAAAACGGCGGACATCAAAGGCTGTAGTGAAAAAAAAAAAAAGGGAGAGACTGAAAACCTAAAAAAAAAGTAATATTTTATACTTAGACATTATTTTCATAAAGGAAGGAAATTTTGTAAATTAATATGGAATTGACACATCAGATTTAGACTCTATAAAAAAATGACATATGTCATTTAGTTTTATATATAGTTGACACCTAAGATAGGTGTCAATAGAATTAATAAATAAGAGAGATATCGGGAGTTACTTCACATATTGCTTGATTTAAAATAGATAGTGAATTTGTTTCCATCTTTTGTTGAATTTTTTTTTATGGCTCTACCCAAATTATCCGGTACTCGTGTTTCATAATTTATTCTTTTAGGGTATCTATGAATGATGGTTTCTAGAAAAAGTGAAATCTACTGTATTTATATTATAACTTTAAAACTCAAATAATGACAAGGTGAACCTTATTTGACTTAGTTGTTTACATTATAATTTTAAAACTCAAATAATGACAAAGTGAACCTTAGTGGACTTAGGGGATGCTTGGTTGAAGGGTTCAGAGAGTAGGGAATGGGAAACACTATTAAAGTGGTGCTTGATAACTACCACACTATGGGATTGATTGCCCAATTTTTGGTATTGACCCATACCCCCCACAAATATGGGTTATCAAACCCATTAACCTCCACAATCAAACCCATTCCCATTCTCATTCCCATGAAATTCACCAAGCATCCCCTTAGTTATTTTAAACTTAAATGATAGAAGAGTAAACTACATACATCAAATTCTAAAATAACTTAATTGGATAAAATTGTTTAAGACTCTTTTTTCCATAAATATTGCATATACGTTTATTGTTTAACAACCGTTGCATATTTATTTTTCTATTTGTTTCTAATATGTTTCATATTTATTCATTGTTATATTTTGAAAATCTAAATAATAAAAAATAAATTCTGTATATTAATGTAAAATTCTCTTAATATATGTGTTTGCTTTGTATGCAAAAAAAAAAAATTATGGTGCTTCGGTTGTCTATGTGTCATTCAAGCCTAATATCTACTTAAATTAATATTTTTATTTTATTATATCTTGCCTAATTTAGTCTTTTTCTTTTATTATATTTTTACCTAATTTAATAATTTTCTTTTATTATATTTTACCTATCCGAATGTTTTCCTTTTATTCTCCAACTATAAAAATATAAATAAATTATAATAATTAGCAAAAAAAATCTAAATTAATCGTCTTAATTAAAAGACAAATTAAATATAAAAAAATTTTAATTACAAGAAAAATTGATTATGAAAATAACTAAATAGGTTGTATTTATAATAGAAGTTAAAATAGTTTTATTTATGGAATTTCAAATATTATATATATGTCAATTACGAGTTATTTGCAATAATGTATTGAACCTAAATATAAAAATATAAAATTATATAATAATTAATTAATATTGATTTGACAACAATACAAAGACATAGATTTGGAGTATGACATCTTTTGAATTTTTATGTGTATATATCTAATAATTATTAATGAATTTAATCTAAATATTAAAATATAAGTTATTTAATAATAATTAATTAATAAAAATTATAAACGGGTTGAGAATGTGACATCTTTTGAATTATTTTATGTAAGTAAAGTATTTAAATAATTTAATTTAAATATTCATATATAAAATTATTTAATAATAATAATAATAACTAATAAATAAATTAGACATGTACAAGGCATGGATTGAGAATAGATCCTTGAATTTTTTGTTTTAAATTTAAAATTTTATAATTATTACAAATATATTTTTATGTTTTCATTTTATAATCCGTGTAATACATTGGTATTAAACTAGTTTATATTATATTTTTAAACCCTAAATAATAGAAAAATGAATCATATTAAATCTATATTATTTTTATAAAACTGAAATAATGGTTTGTCGTTTTAGAGAAGCACAATAAGAATAATTTTAAGCACAATTATATATATATATATATATATATATATTTATTTATTTCAAATGAAAATATAGATTTCAGATATGAAAACTCTAAGTCGCACTTGCAAATAGAAACCCACTGGCTACAGAACTTCCTACCGAGGAAATGGGGCAAAAGAACAAAGCAACAAACTCAAACCCAGAGATATAAAACAAATTCAGCCTACATACAGATATGTAAATCATATAAAAACCAACCAACAAGGTGATGTGTTTAGCAAATAATCTCCATATTCCCGAATTTCTACAATTCGCATCCAATATATATAGGGAAGAATCACAATAATTGAATTAAAAATTAGTTATAAATATTAGTAAATGAATGGATGTAAATGTAGGGGTGGGGTATAGTGCCTTCACGACACCGTACTTTTATATATATATATATATATATATATACTATATATATATATATATATATATATATATTATATATATATCATCTCCACTGTTGAATAAATAGTTCTATGTAAATAGATCGATTCGGAAAAACTCGTCCAATTTAAGGTGCTTATCAAAATTGATATATCAAAATACAAGTCCCATTTGGTAAAGAGAGGTTTGAGCAGAAATTAGAGCATTTGACTAAATTGAGAGAATTGACCAATCAAATCCTTTAATTGGTGTGTTTGGTAATAGAGGTTACAATTAGCTTTTTGGGTCCAAAAAGCTACTTTTGAAAAGCTCCATATAGGAGCTTTTTAAGAAGAGAGGCTTTGAAGATGAATTGAAATGACAATTTTGTACTCAAATTAATAATTTTTTTTATTAATTTGCATACAAGAATTTATTGCAATTACATAATAGTAATAATTATCCAAATTAAATTTAATATATTAAATAATTTACAACTCAAGTTTTTTTTTTATAAATAATCATTTTAAAAAAAATGATTTATTGTTTTGTAAAAAACTACTTTAGTTTTTCAATATATTATAAATCTTGTTTATTAATAAAAGAAATACTCAACAATAAATTGTGCAAATGCCCCTTTTTGGTCATTTTACACGATCAAACAGCTATCAGCTTTCAAATATTTACCAAATACTTTTATGCAAACTGATAATACAATCGGCTAGTCAACTCAACTGATGCAATCAGCTATCCGCTAACAGGCTAACACAATCAGCTCAGTTATCCGCTATTCGCTAATTGCCAAACAGGGCAATAAGCATGGATCGTTCAAGTTTTAATTAATTTGACCCATGTATATTCATCAAATTATTGAATGATTGATATTTTATCAACATGTCATGCTCTTTCAAAAAAAAAAAAAAAAAAGGAAATACCATTATAATGGCGAAAATCCAAAATGGTATTGAAAGTAGAATCTAAACAAATGAAGGCAAAGCCCAATCGACCGAAACAATGCAACAATTACAGATCTCGATTTACAGTTTTAATAGATAAAAAAATGTGTGTATGTGTGAAGAGGGTAAATATAAAGCGGAAGAAAACAAAAGAACAAACATGTAAAACTTAGCCAAGAGGGAAAAAATCTTTACTAATCAAAACTTGCGTTTTAATGATTATGAAATTCGTAATTATTAAGTATGGATAAATTTAGAACTCTTTAAGAGTAGATATAATGTAAATCAGTTCACAATCACAAGATTGGATCTTATGGAAAACTGTAAAAGCAATGGAAGAAAATAATTATAGTTGTAGGATGCTATCGTGGATCCTGAAAGCATTCGTAGTCTCATTCACCAAATATGAAAATTTACAGCTAGAATAAATATGCTCTCAAATATTTTAACTTTGATTAATCTCTACGAATGCGCGAGTCTTTTGTGAGCAATCCCTCAACTCTATATAGACACACATTTCTTGTAAATGAGATGTACAAAATAAGAATATATA
The DNA here is from genome assembly GCA_014905375.1 of Phtheirospermum japonicum. Lineage (NCBI taxonomy): Eukaryota > Viridiplantae > Streptophyta > Magnoliopsida > Lamiales > Orobanchaceae > Phtheirospermum > Phtheirospermum japonicum. The sequence goes on from BMAC01000862.1 coordinate 159,834, forward strand.
TATATATATATATATATATATATATATATATATATATATATATATATATATATATATAAATGCAAGTAAATATCATTAGTAAGAAAATAAGATCAAATCTTTAGAGTCCTAATAATATTTACTAGACTAGAAAATATTTTCTACTCTATGGAAAATAACATACATAATATATTGTAAATGAATATTAATATAAAAGAAAGAAGATAAAATCTTAGACTCCTAAATAATAAATACTTCAATATATGAGTTATATGCTAGAGAAAGAGAATTACAACCTAATTTAAGACTAAATAATATACATTATAATTATCAAATATGATAAATATCAAATCTTTTATAAACAAAGAAAACTTGGCAAAAAATTCAAAAAATTAAATAAGACAAAATAAACCAATTATTAAATCACATATTTTACAAAATACGTGACTAAAAAATCTCGCACCTTTTATCTTTCTTGACCAAAACTCATATAATGATAATATCAAGTATTAAACTTGTATAACAGTTGATCCAGTAAATCGAACGGGGCACTAGAACTATCAAACTCGGGGCAAACTCCATAGAAACACGAATGACAGCTGCGATGCGAACAACATCCGCGACAACATTCAGAACAACAACCGGGGTGGCATTGGGTGCAGAAGCAGAAGGAGTAAACGAATTAGAAACAGGAGGAGCAAGAGCGTCGGAACTAGAAACACTATCCTCATAATGAGAATAGACCATTAGAATATCAATTAGATGGTTCTTAACATTGGAGAGAGGCGGGGCGGCGATGAACACATCCCGACATCTAAACGGAGGAACTCGGGGAATCAGATCTTGAGACACGAGCACTTTGAGGACTATACTAGAAAATGTCAAGGCCCACATCTTCGAAGAAGATGTAGCAAAGAATGTGATGGCATAAAAGACGTGAGCACCAAAATAGAACGACATCCTATTCCCGAGCTGATAGAGAATACGGGCATAAAGCTTGGTGACACGTGAGTTGTTTGTAGGTGCCCAGTTGTTGTAGCACACTTTGTGCAAAAAATCGTTGAAAGAAGTTAGCTGGGAAGAAGGAAACTGAGTCGGCCACTTGACGGTAAGATCACTTGTTAAGAACTTGATCATTCGAATGAAACCAGCTGGCTCAGGGTCTTTAATAACATCCGGGGTCTCAAACATAAACATTACGGTAGTGAAATTAAAAACCTCCCCATGTACATACACACGACTATATTTCGGAGAGGTAGGATCAGACACTTTTGCACTGAGATTGGAGTGAAAGTCATACACCACAACCTGATCAAAAGGTGCAATATCATCAATGGTGCACATGAGTTGCCGGATCACAAAAAATCTATCCAGATTTTAAGTCCAAAAAGTCGGCACATGATGGTGCTCCTCCTTTATCAAAGATCGACCAACAAATATCTTGTATCGATTATGAGCAGATGGAGAATAGAAGGTGTTTATAAAAGTGTTAACCAACTCATAATCTGCACTAGAAGTGGGTGCAGAGGTGATTGCATCATCCACAGCATCAGGAACCTCATTCATGGCATCATCATCAAAGGCATCCCAAAAAATAGGATTGACCAGATTTACATCCCTAGCGTATTTGTCGAGAAACTCATCAGTAAGAGTGCGAGAGCTTGAATTATCCAGAGATAAAAGGTTCTCATCGCTTGAGATATTGGGGGTCAACGTAGGTAGAGGGCATGAAGGACTAATAATAACGCCCTATCCTTTCTGGAGACATATGAGTGCACGATCAGCAGGTTCTATGTCATCGTCGAGAGAATCAGAAACAGGAGCGGAGGAGGACCAAATCGCCTTTCCAAAATGAATTTTGAGATTTCCAATTTAGAATCAGAGACCTCTATAGGCAAAGGAGACTCATACCCACCATTTGTAGGAGCTGACGAGTCAGTGTTAGCAGGGATGCCAACAACATCACAACGACATCAGCTATTACATCGATGAATGCATCCCCCCTTTCTTTGAAACCATAACAGATTTCTTTGAATTCTTCTTCTTTTGCTTCTTCTATTTCTTAGATCTCGATCCATCCTTCTTAGAAATATCTAAAAACAAATTCAGGAGACTCAAAGGCGTCAGGCCCATAGCCACAAAGGTATTTGGACTTACGCGATGACTATGTATAATTTGGCTTTAGAGAATCTCGGATGAACTTGAAGTTGGGTAGATCCTTGACATTTATTCCATTCCCTTTCTCACCATAAAATAAGGTTCCATGTGGTCCAGTTGACTAAGCAACCAAAACTAAAACAGTGTTTAGGTTATGAGGTGGGGGGTGGGGGGCGAAGACTCAGACGAAGTGGTGAACTTCTTATCGGTCGGAGCAGCATGAGGTGGTGATAAGGTGGATGGAATAGTAAATGACAACGAACTGGGTGCAAAAGCAACCCCAGCTATTTTCACATCGGTCGACACATCAGGATCTGCATCGATGCATGCATCAGCCATGGGCATAACCTGAGATAGTAGATAAATTTCAAGAATGGCAATGACTACATGGGCATTGGAGTTGGATGTGGGATATGGTGAGCTTTTGCTTGGACTTTCAAAGATTGATTTGATACCTAAAAGTAACTTGTTCGTGCCAGCAAGTAGATGTCAATCCAAGCGTTTCACTGAATTAAAAGTAGGAGAGAGAAGAGAGTTGAATTAATGCCAAAAATTGAAAAACAAGAGTGTGTATGAGTGTGAATGATGTGAACCACACACACAAGTCTTTGGACTCTTGAACTTCATAATTACACACACACACACTAGATATGTGTGTGTGTGTGTAATTATGAAGTTCAAAAGTCCAAAAACATAAACCTAGAAAAATAAATAAAGAATATAAACCAGCCTATATAAGGAGATTATGTGGGTAAAATAATTGAAATATGGAAACCATAATTAAATTAAAGAAACATAGCAAATACTGAACCCACATACTATAGATTGTGAAAGCCCTAAATCCTGACAAGACCTCATCTTCCAAATCAGCGCACTCGTGTATAACACTACATGAAAATTTAACATCACCATATCTTCCAAATGGAGAAGAAGTTCATATTCTTACTTCGTGTGTACTGATCGAGGATTTCTTAGCACTCTAAGAAATCGTCTCCGCAATAGTACAGAGTCGATTGTACAGCGGTAAGTTTTCCCGAGTCATGTCTCTCGAGGATTGATATTATCGGCGATCGGTGTTTTTACTTAATCTCTTGTTAATCTCAATTAAACTAATCTACTCCTAAGAAAGTAATAAGTCATTAACTTGGATTTGAGTTTTTAATACTAAAGCATTAGTCAAAATGAAAACTTGAAAACACTCATTAAAGCAAAGGGCAATCATAATTAAAAGCTTAATTGAAAATAACTAATTTTAGAAGATTAATTAAACTCTAATTAAAAACCCTAAATAAATTAATTAAGACAACCAAATTAAAGAAATCTAATAAGTTGAAAGATAAATGGAGGAAAAAACATGTTTGAACATTTGAAGAAGTCAAATGCATTTAATGATAAAAGGTCAAATTTACCAAAGAGGAAAGCTACTTATAACTTTAAAAGCTCCAATGTTTGTTTGCACAAAACGAGTAAAAAGCTTCAACATGCAAGCATCAATGGAGTTTTTAAGCAAGAAAAAAAATAAGCTAGAAATTGGAAGTGGGAATTTGAAATTGCCAAGAGAAACAACAACAAGAACTACAAATTAACAACCAACACACAACAATAATAAACAACCAAGAATAGCAACAATATGAAAGGGAAATATTACTACCAATTTTTACTCCAAAGAAACTCCAAGGTCTATGGCTTACAATCTTCAAAATGTTAAGGACCACTTCAACAATAGCTCCACAAAAGATGGAATACAAACTTCTCAACTACTTGCTAATGGAAATCTAACTACTAAAACTAACTAAGCTTAAGCTAACTAAGGATTAATCTAGGGTTTAAAGCTTGAAAGACAATGGAATAGTAAAAGTTGGCTTGGTGGAGATTGAACAAGTACAAAAACCACCAAGAGAGGATCAAGTTGGTGGAGAAAAGGGCTGGTCTATTTATACAAAAATGCAGGGGCAAAATCATCAAAGCGGGTCAAAAACCACAAAAATTCCTGCGTTTCAGTCGATCGACTGACATCCAGTCGATCGACTGAAAGCTGTCGATCGACTGCTTCATATTCAAATGCCAAACTCACTATTTCACAATCGATTTGGCATGGTTCAGTCGATCGACTGAACGACAGTCGATTGACTGACGTGGCTGCTCCCGGGTCAGTTTTTCTCATTTCTGCTCTAGCCGTCCGACGATTGTCGTTCCTTGCATGCGCTATATTCCCTTGCTTGTCCATTCTAATCCGAGTCGAGTGGGATGCCTCCAAACATGCGCGGGCCCCGCTTGGTCATCTTATGGCCAAGAGTATGAAAAAGAGTGAAAAACTACGAAAACATCACAAAAGACCGTGCAAATGATACAAAAACCTAAAACTAGTAAAATAGGCCAAACACGACTCCTAATACCCATATATGCAAGTAAAACACATGCAAACGCGACACAAAAAGGGTACAAAAAAAGCGTACAAAAAGGTACAAATCATGTACGAACAAGGAATCAACAAGAAGCCGACTAATACCAAGTGATGCATGTCCTAGGAGTTTTATTCAAATGCATGTAAATAAAAAATTTCACACAAAAAAAAATAAAAGTTAAAAACAAATAGATCCAACTGTTGAAGATGCAGTTCCGAATGTGAATGACATCCAGGATGATATTCGTCTGCAAGGTCAATAGATTGTAACTTCTTAACCTTGAAAATGATTATTCTAAGTTGCTAAGCGGATTTGGCATTTTGTGTTCGAGAGTATATATCCTCTTTATCGAGCAACAATATTAAACATCTCATTTGACCAAATTGATCATTGATTTGTACAGTGAGCTTCTTTATTAGATCACACTGATCATTAGATTAACACTTCACCTCTTTTAAGATGGCTCGGAACTTCCTGCATTAGAGAAGATGTCATTTTGGTGCTTACGAGAAATGCATATTTCCGAAATAAACAACCTACATTTTGGTTTTCAAAACATTCAACCCTTTTACCAACGCACTCCAGAAGATCATCTACAATAGCTGAGACACTATGGAATTTATTTTAGCAACTTAAATAGAAAAAAAAGCATAATATATAATGCCACGAAAAATTTAAGGGAATATGACATGACAGATATGAGGGCAAGTACCGCAACATGCAGACTCACATTTAAATACGCACTGAGAGATCTTCTCAAAGAGAAAAAACACTCTGAATCTAATGTCTTGATACAAATGTCTGCAAGCTGATTTTTAGTATTAACATACTCCACGCGAATAGTAACTTTATCAACCAAATCTCATATAATGTGATGTCCAATATCCATGTATTTTTTATGAGAATGCGGAAATGAATTCCTAGAGATTTCAATAGCACTAGAGTTATCACAAAAAATAGTAAGAGTTTCATTGTATAAACCATAGTCCTCAATCATTTGGTTCATCCATAATAATTGGGAACAAAAAACTCCTACAACTACATATTCAGACTCATTTGTATATCCTGACATAAGATTTTGCTTCCGACTAAACCAAGAAAACAAATTATTTCAAAGATAAAACTATGCACCAGTCGTACTTTTCCTATTAGTGACATCATTTGCCCAGTCATAGTTAATAAAACCAACAAAAATAACATTAGTGTCTTCCATATACCAAATTTCTAAATCAGTCGTAGCACCTATGTAACGAATGATACATTTAACAAACATTGTACATAATGTTAGGGCGACTAGAATTCAAATAAAGCAAAATTCCTACATGATTATATATAAAGTAAGATCTACATCATCAGCCTCAACATCCTTATACAACTTTTATCTTGAACTCATAGAAGTTATAAAGTGAGCGCATTTTCTATATTAAAGCACTTTAACAAGTTACGAGCATACTTGTTTTGAGAAATAGAAATATCATCATGCATATGCTTGATTTGTAAGCCCAACAAAATAAGTTAACTCACCAACAATGATTATTTCGATCGTGGAAGCAAAGAAATCTACAAAAAACTTGGCCAGAGTGTTAGAAGACTAGCCTAATTTTTATCACCCATGTAAACTTGTGTATTAAGAATGTCATTATAGAATTTTTGAAATAACACAATTTTATCAATTTTACCCCGTTAAAACCAAATTTAAGGAGTAAATCAGTGAGTTTATCAAACCATGCATGAGCTACTTGTTTGCAACCATAATGGACTTTTTTAAGCTTGAACATATGATCAGTCTTACAGACATCCTCAAAATTATGAGGTTGTGCAAATACATCCTCACTAAGAGTACCGTTCAAAAAGGAATTCTTAGCATCGATGTGGTGAGATTTCAGATCAAGATGACAAGCTAAAAAAATCATAAAGTGGCCATTATCAAGCCTATTTATTGGTGAAAAGTTATCTTTACAAAAAGACTCCTTATTTTGAGCACAGGTTTTGATAACTAAATGAGCCTTGTTATATAAAATATTTCCATACTCATTAGTTTTATTTTCAAAAGACCATTTCACTTTAAATTCATTTCTATCAGTGGGATGAGGAACTAAATGCCACCCATCATTATCGGTTATTTGTCAAGCTCACTTAGCCTAGTCAAATGATAAAAATCATCTTTTAGAGCTTCACTAATATTCATAGGCTCAATGGAGGACACATAGTAATTAGTTCTTACTATAAGACACTGTCTAGTAACATAGTTCAGCCTTACCATTTTAGTATTGGCATCTCTAAGTGTTTTCACGGACGTCGCCTCAAAAGTTGTCACATATGTCTCCGCATATGTGATGAATTTAGAAGGGGTGTAATGACATTCTTGTCTACCAATAAATTGGCAACAGTTATCAATAGATCTAATCCTTGCAAGAACACACACATTAGATACATCAATCACATCACAATAGTTTTTTTTTTTTTATTAAATTGCATAGTTAAGCCATTATCACAAAGCTGACTAATACACTACTACAAAAAAGGGATTTAACATCGGTTTTCTTTTTGACATTTAACATCGGTGTTTGACCCGATGTCTAATCCACAAATGTTAAAAGTCACATCAGCTTTTTTAAAACTGATGTGAAATTTCACATCGGTTATTAGTAAGAACAGATGTAAAAAACTGTGACTTTTCACATCGGGTTTTAGCAAAACCGATATGGAAGATGTCAGTATTCACATCAATTTTTTTTTCAAAAACCGATGTAAAAGTCACATCGGTTAAAAAAATAGACATCGGTTAAAAAAATTGCAAGTTCTTAGAATTTCAATTTTTTTTACTCAAAGTAGTTTTTATTAAGAAAACTCCTCTAGATGTTGGAAATTGGAACTGATTAAGTTTATCAGTGAAACCGGCTGAAAATTGTTTGAATTTGATCAAAATACGACATGAAATTAACAATAAGAAAAAGAAGCAGGGAAGGGGTGGACGCAGAACTTCAATAATAGGGGGGCACAATAAGAAATCACAATAGCCCTAAATTATAAACTTGAGAAACGCACCATGTCCTTTGCCCAGTAGCAAAGAAATAAGAAGAATCATAAGCTACGTCCCTAAATATATACATTAATGTTAGAAAAAAAAAAAGAATAAAAAATGCAAACTATATTCACAGAAAAACCACACATAAAAAAGAACAAAATATATGGGTTAGTTACACAGATATAAGCAATACAATAAAATTTGTACAAAGACGAAAAGAGAAATCTAAAAAATAACAACAACAACAACAACAACAACAACAATACTACTACTACTACTACTACTACTACTACTACTACTACTACTAATAATAATAATAATAATAATAATAATAATAATAGTAAAAAATTATCATCCTCTCTTTATAGCAAGCAAACAAATCAAACACCTTAAATCCAAAACACTAATTAAATTAGATTAGCCACAACCAACATTTTTTAAAACCAACTACAGGTTAACAAATATTGTTGGGGATTTTATTCTCGGCGATTTTTTTTCCATTTTGTATATTTGCCTTTCTTAGACTTTGATCTATTTAGAACTTTAGATTTATCTCTAAAAGTAGTTTAAGTCTTTATCTAGTTTTCTTATTTCTAGCTTGACTTGTTTATCAAGACTAGAAGTCTTGGTTATTTATAGGTAATAGATCAAACACAAAAGCACACACGGGAACTAGGTTTTGAAGGAAGACCGCTGGACGTATTCAAGAAAACAGAACACAAGATCTACTTGAAGTTACAAGTTAGAATCAAGAGATTTTCACCGTTGCGTAACCAACGGAGGAGATTGAGTCATTCATAGCAACAAGTATTTGTGTATCACATTTTGATACATCTGTTTTTAATATATATTGCTTAAACTCTTTTTTTTAATTGTTCTTGAACGGTTAAGTAATATAATTTTCGGGTTTGTATACCCATGTCCATAAGTATTTTTACTTACGGACTAAAATTTTAATTAGTGTATTTTTTATTCCGCTGCAATTCAATAGTTCTCTGATTGGTGTTATCACCGGTGTTACTTAACATCAATCATAACACTAGCTTTGTTATAAGTTTACTGTTTCAAACTGGTTGATGTTAACACTGGTGTTTTCTATCACGAGTCTTAACATCACATTGCCAAATCACAGATCTAAAAAATTACAATATCACAAATTTCAACTACACACAATATTACAATATTTAAACCACGTGATAGAGAGAGAACGAATAATTACTTTCATAGTGGTAGTGGTGCAGAAGGAGCCATCCTCCTCAGGGCAACCAAGCTTGCTTAAGTCCTAATAAAACCGATGAACGAGACCAAGCGAGAGATGCATAATGTGGTAATACTACTGCACATATGTGTTCCCAACCTATTACTACAAATGCAACGACAAGTTATTAAATTGGCAATAAAATAATCTTTCATGACAATATGACAAAATAAGAAATAAAAAAAATAAAAACACTCACAACTTGAGCAAAAACTAAGTTGTTGAGCTGCCACCTCTGCTGCCTCCGTCATCTCTGATCAATGATCTCACTGAAATACCTACAAAAACCATAGCCACGTCATAGAGAAACACTCTCCAGTGCAAAAACCCTAAAATCATAGATCTCTCTACACGACCCCAAATCCCTATCTACCACTTACACACACACCTTTGAACATAGACATAAGAAAGAGATCTAATTTATACATATGTAAATGAGTATATATATATATATTATTTGTACAATATGACAACAGATTTATAGAAATAGTAGGAAAAAAATTATGGAAAAAAGAAACTCAGATGCGAAAATCATTAGGACTGTTAGACTTGTTATTTGCTAGGCAGTGTTTTGCATGTAATTGTTGTGTTTTTCTTCGTGTTTTTAGATAGATTTTTATATTGATTTTAATAGTTTTGAGTCGTTTTTCGTTAGATTTTTAGGTCGTTTTTCTTGTTTTATTGTTTTTCGTGTTTCTTGCCAACTTTATATTTAATTTGGTTTAATTGGTTCAATTACCTTGAGGTTTGGTGAAATTCTTGGGTTTTTATGTTCAAAATCTCTATTTATAGGCTAAGGCATTGAGGACCAAAATTCAGGCMAAGAGAGGCTCAAAAATGCCTAAACATTCTGGAATGCTGGCCTAGTCTCAGCTTGGAAAATAAAAGGAAAATGAAAATAACGAAACTAAACTAA
>BMAC01000862.1:176364-188547 GCA_014905375.1 Phtheirospermum japonicum
AGCAGGTGCTGCCGAGAGCGCCGGGCGGCTGGCGCGCAGGGGCGCGCGCTGGCGCGCGGCGGGGCGCCGGGTGGCGCTGAAACACATTGAAACTCACAATTGAATCGAATTCCGATAATACCAAGCCATGAACCCGTTGATTTATTTCATCACCACGAAAACTCTTCCAACAGGCAGCAAATTTTTTTGTTTCCCCCTTCTGTCTTTTTCTTCAAATTTAGTGATTAAAATAGTTCTTGATGCAAGAAATTATGTAGACACAACTCTCCGAGGCATATAAATATGTACCATTGGTAATAAGATGACTCACCTTAAGTCTACCCACCCGCTAACAGAGATGATGTCACTTGAATTCACCGTTGTGTTGTTTTTCATCACAGTGGCCCAGTTAACACGTACATTTCTATTGTTAGATTAACAAAAAGATTGTAAGATACCTTTTTTGCCTTAGATTTCTTTTTAATTAACAAGGTTAAAAAAATAAAAAAAAGGAAGAATGAGATACCTGATCAAATTAGCCATTTTGGATCATGAAATTTTGTGACCTGTGCTAGCTATAACATCAAGTCTTAGGGATGCTTCAACATTTTTCATAGACTTGGTCCTACAAGGATCAACCAACATACACCCCTATTTATAATGATAGAACAAAAAACTAAATTAAATGAAAAATAAAATAAAAATGCAGTAAAGTAATCATCTTGGTCACTGGTATTCAAGAGAAAGCAGTGGAATCTTTTCATAGGTGACAAAGACATTCCTAATTTGTAATAAAAAATCAATTTTTTAATCTCTTTAAAATTATAATTTGGATATGTTGTTTGGCTATGACTTAGGTAATTTGCATAGAATAGCACACTTACCTTGTCCAATGATGATGTAAGGAAATCAACAAGTTCCGGAACAACAAGAATATGAGCCCCCTTTTCTCCCTACAACCAAATTAACAAAAATTTCAACACAACACAAATTTAGAGTCATCGAAGTACAACATGATATCTCCATCGTGCATATTTGAAAAAGAGATAGAAAGAGAGGGGATAAAAGGATGAACATTCCTGGCCCTTTCAAATTATGAGCTCTCCACTTTCTGCAAAATAGGAAAGAAAAAAATGTATAAAAACAACAAACATACAATTTCACGCCTTTCAATCTTAAGTTCACTCTGCCGTGAGAGTGTCGAATTATTTGGCCCCATCCAACCATGGATATTCTCTTCCTTCAACCAAAAAAAGAAAGAACACACGCACATAAAAATCAATCCAAACATTTAACGGAAAACAGTAACAACAACAACAACAACAACAACAACAACAACAACAACAACAACAACAACAATAATAATAATAATCCCATGAAAATCAAACTTTTTGGCAAAATCATAAAGTATAGAAAATTAATATGAAGAAGAATAAGACAAAGAGAAATTGAAAAGAGAGTAAGAACATGGATTCACCATGGTTTTGGCGTCAAAATAGTCGATCTTCTCAACCTTTTGTGCTAAAAAATTTAGAAATTTAGATAGTAAAATGTAACCACTAATTAAGAAGAATCAAAATCACATGTTTCTACCAAATAAGATTCACAAATCACAGAAATTCTGATTCAATGATCAATTCATACCTAACCATAATTCCGTCAAACATAGATCCCAAACTTGAAAAGAGAAAGCTAAAATCCATTGCTCAGAATAAGAAAAATTGAGAAGAAAAGTCGGCGCCACCCCGCTAAGAACAGTCGAAGAATCCATATCTGAGAAGGAAAAGAGAGAGAGGAAGAGAAAAGAAGAAGAAAACTCTCTTTTTCTTAGTAAGAAAATTGGGAAAATTAAAAATAATAATTGTAAATAAAATTACTATACAAATTCGAAAAATTCACACAGAAAAAAAATACAAAATAAGAGAAAAGAAGATGTATGGAACTACCTTCAAAGATAGAAAAGGGTGTTTTGGGTGATGGGTTAGATCTTCATTCGATTCTCTTCAAAACACACAAACCCTATGTTTAACGAAACAAACAATCAAAAGTAAATCACACATATAAGTTTTAAAACGTGTTCCTGTATTTATCAATAATCAATGCAACAAAACAAAAAACTAAAAATAATGTAACTCACATCTGAAAACCTAAGTCGTTACCATGGATCGACCAAATTTCTTGACCAAATAAACCCACTATATGAAATCCCAAGTTGTAGCCATTTTGAGACGCGATAGGCAAAAAATAAAAAGAGAGAAGAGGGAGGACAACATCACCCTAACCTCCACGGGCTGTCGAACCTCTTTTCATCCCGAAAAATAGATCTTTAACATCGGGAAAGGAGAAGAGGAATATACTTGATTATAGCAGATCTGATTTTTTAGAAGAATAATAATTGAGAAGAGGAGAGAAGAAGGATTCGAGAGAGGGAAAAATATTGCATCCAGAGAATCGGTGAGAATGTTACAGAGAGTAGGTTTTGGTTTGATAAGACTGGTCAGCCTTGTCCCCCCTTTCACTTGCCCATTGTGAAAATGTACTCTTGAGTTTTAGCAAAATAACAATCTCTTAAAGATCAAATGTCCAAATGTCAAGCAGCTAAGAACCGACGTGTCAACATATTAGCCTACTATAGTAAACTCTTATGTTTTTTATCTTATAGTTTAGAAGATAGGAGATAGATAAAGTTGTTCACATCATGAACATTTGTTATTCTAAATAACCGATATCAAATATTTCAAGTTGAAGTCAGTTGTTAACCGATGTAAAAGCCTCTTTTTAACATCGAATTTTTAATAACCGATGTAAATTCTTTATAACATCGGTCTTCTTAAAACCGATGTTAAGTTGCCGATGTTAAATCTCCTTTTTATAGTAGTGATACTTAAGAGATTCGCATTAAGATTATCAACGAGAAGATCACCCTTAAGTCCGGGCACCCAACCAAGGTTAAAGGTACCAATACCAATAATCTTACCATGAGATCCATCAACAAACAAAATCATACCTCCATCAACAGATTTGAAATCTCGCTAATTACTTATTTCTCTAGTTATGTGGCTAGAGCAGCCACTGTCAAGGTACAAAGAACCTTGAGGTTTTGGTTTCACAACAAGAGGGGTCAACATTAAAGCTGATATATAATTCTTTAAAACCCAAATAGACTGCATGTGCCCGGGTATGTGAGGAGAAGCCGGTGGCATCGCCGATGGCATCTGTTATTCAGTGACCTTTTTGACACGACCAAATTTTAACTTAAGACAATAGGGCCTAATGTGTCCCTGAGTATTACAATAATGACAAATAAGCTGAAGTATCCTTGGCTTTAGATTTCATTTAAAAGAACAATTTTCTTTAGATGGGATCAGAGAATCAACACCCTTTTTAAAATTTCATTTTCAAAACCTAGGCCAATTTTATCATGTTTGGTACCTATTTAAAGGACCTCATTAAGATTGTCTTTTCCCTTATTTAACTGATCTAGGGTATCAAGCGAGCTATCATATTAGGATTTTAACTTTCATACTTAGTTTCAAGGAGAGCAGCTTGTAAACGAGCAATGGTAGTTGTTTGTTCAAGATTTTCAGAGGAAGAACATTTGTGCATTTCTCAATCCTTTTCTTTTGGTCTTTATATTCATTTAGAAATTCCTCGTAGGCATCAACTAGTTCGGTATCAATGAAGTTACTGTTATCATGTTGCTGGGAGCCTGGGAGGGACTTTTTGTAATATTTAGACACAAGTACAAAGGATTAGAGTGATCAAAGCTGAATGCAACTACGAATGCGATGGGTAATGTGACTGCATCCCCGATGCATCATGAATAGCATTGGAATAATCTTCATCCAGAATAGTAAGAAGGGAATGATCCTCAGTTCCGAGTTCAAATTCATTCTCGGATTCAGCATTGAAGCTATTACCAGCTAACGTGTTGGCACATTTCTTAGCTAAGTGACCAAAATCATAACATGCATGACACCTAATGGACTCAAGAGTTTTGATATCACATTTTTGTAACAAAAAACTAGGACTCTCTTGTTTTTTCAAAGGTGCAATTTGTTGAGGAAATTTTGAGGTGTTTTTGTTTGGGATTTGGTTTTGACAATGAGATTTAACAAAATTGTAATAAGAACAATATCTCCGTAACCCCTAAGTCATTTTTTGTTGAGTGCCCCCTAATCTACTAGGGAATAATTTGAGTAATAAGAAGTTATTTGTGTATTATTCTCTATCTAATTTCAAGCTTACGATGTAGATGTAGTACACGGTGAGCAAGATCAATTTCCACAGGGACCAAATCTCATATATTGTCAAGTAATGTTATTGATTAGCTAAGTTTTTTTTTTAACAAATATGAAAGAAGATGTTGGTTTTGTCGTTTACAAACGACGAGCATAAAATAGACTAATTAAACTAATTGATCAAGAACAATAGTATAAAAGTAAGAAATAGAGGTTTACGAGTAAGATGGATGTATTCCGGGGTTTGGGATCCCAATTGACTTTCAATGTCTATCATGTTTAATCGTACGAGTATTGTTGTGATTCAATTATATAAGTCAATCACAAAAATAATTTAAGCCTTCTCTCTAAGATCTTAAACCGTGGATTCTAAATGTGAGATGCATTGTCAAGATCAAGCTTAAAACCAAAAAAGGTTTTAAAGATTTGTACAAATTTATAACTCTAAGAGGTTTTAAAGATTTGTACGACTTTGCTATTAATCTCAAACCTCCCGGTCTTATTGATTAAAGTGTCTCATGTTTGAAATCCTTATTGATAAACCTCATCTCATGATTATGATTTATCAAAGCTAGTAGTTATAGAAGGTTATCAATCGATCATAACTTTATAAACACAAAAGATTGTCAATCGATTGTGCAATGATGAATTACAAACATAAAACTAGTAAAAGAATCATACTCGAATATAAGACCTTCTCAATTAACCAAGCATTTTTGTGAATCAAATCAATTTATATTAATCACAAGTATGGATTAACTCTTCTCTCCAAGTGCTTTACCGTGGATTCTAAATGTGAAACACACTGTCAATCCCATTTATTAACTCCAAAAACCTTCAATGATTTTAGCAACACCACTCTGATCTCAAATCTATTGATACTATTGATTGGAGTGTTTTGAATTTGCAGTTCTATTAGAAAACTCATCTCTCGATTTATGAAATTTTAAAACTAATAAATATAAGAGTTCTCCAATCAATAATGCATATATGTAAATCAAGAATGAAAAATATTGAAAGAACCAAATGCTTCATTGAAAGAAAAGTTCAAGATATTATTCATTCATTGTTTACCAAACCCCAAAATACTATGTAATTATCTAGCATGATTAAACATTCATCTAGGAATTTCATCACACACATATTCTTCATAAATGAAAACAAGAAATGATAAACCGTAGGATAATTGTGGATCCTTTGATCTTCCCATTCTTCGTGTGTTTCTCCTCTAATCTCCTTTGATTTCTCTATCTCACACTTTTTGAGTGATTTTGGGGGTGAAGAATGGTTTCTAAACTAACGGGTGGTGAAAGAATGTATGTGGACTAGTTCTTTCCCTCCTTTTATAGTCCAAGCTAAAATCTCAGCCTTTGAACCCAATTTGGTATTGTTTTGTAAAGTTTTTAGACCATTATTGACCCGACTATTAACCGCTAATAGGGTCGATAATGGTCTTCTTGAAAATGGCTTAATGTAGCGACTCCTCTATCGACCGCTACTAGGGTCACTAAGGATTTTCTTGAAAATAACCTCAATTATCGACTGCTAATGGGCCGATAGTGGTCATTTGGGCTCCATTGTACCAGTGGGCTCATGGGCTTGTTCTGATTTTAGCATATGGACTTTTCTCTTCACTTTCTTCAATTCATTTCATTATATTTGATACTCTTTAAGGTCAATCCAACTAAAATGACTCTAAAATTCTATAAAAAGAACATAAAACAACCGAACACTTAATGACGTCCAAATAGTAAGACTTAAAGTAAAAATACATTAAAAACGTACAAACAGTGGTTAAACCTAATTTAATAAGCCCCAATATGTAAAAAAACCAAAACGCGTGTTATCATTTTTCAAGTTCAGCCGAAATATCAATTATCTCATTATGCATTACTTGGCCAAAAAGAAAAGGGTTTTCTTGAAACGCAACGCTCCTTCCTTTTGATCGAGAAGACTGATTTAAAAAGTTTAATTCAAAATATTGGAGAATCCCAATAAGTTTATCAAGGCCAATTGTTGACTGATCATAAGCTTCGTCAATCAAAGAGACTTTGATGTCAAAACGAATTGGAAGAGAGCTTAACATCTTACTAACTAGTCTAGCATTTGAGATTGGTTCTACGATGAATTGTGAATTATTAGCAATCTCACGTAATCTCGCACTATAGGCAGAGATAGTTTCTTCCTCTTCTATATGTAAATTATCAAATCTAGTAGTGATCATACGAAGCCTTGTCAGTCTAACGCTCACAGACTCTTGACAATGAAGTTGTAGGTCATCCCATGTGTCTTTGGTAGTAGCAGAATTTGAGAGAAAGCGAAACATGTTTGAATTTATTGCACAAAATATAGCAGAAAGAGTTTAGAATTCACATTACTATCAAGAAGATTATATGATGCCCACAACATCTCATCTTGAGTCCTAAAATTGCCATTTGCATCAACAAGTTGTGGAGGTGTCCACTTTCAAAGGATCATAGACCATGTCCGTTCAATAATTAAATTGATGCAGATACACATGTTGACCTTCCAAGTACCATAGTTAGATCGATCAAGGATTGAGGGGACAAGTACTATAACCACCAGACTGTGAATCCATAAGTTTGCAAAGAGGGTCGACACTTAGTGTAATCAAGTGCCGACTCTGGTGCCACTTGTAAAACTTGTAAACCTCGACTCAACGTTTTAATAGATAAAACACGTGTGTGTATAAAGAGTGTAAAATAGAAAGCAGCAGAAAATAAAAGAACACATGTATACAATTTTAGCTATAAGAATAATTTATTCTTATAGTCGAGCCTACAGGGCAAAAACCCTTACTAATCAAAACTTGTATTTTATTGATCACAAAAGCCTTAATCTATTAAGTAAAGATTAACTAAAATCCCTTCAGAGTAGATATGATCTAAATCAGTATAACTCTTCCAAAAACTATGATATACAGTCACAAGATTGGATCTTAACGAAAACTATAAAAACAATGGAAGAAAACAACTCCAACTACAGGATGCTATCGTGGATGCCGAAAGCATTCGTAGTCGCATCCACCAATTACAAAAATCTGCAACTAAAATAAATATGCTCTCAAACATTTCAGTTTCGACCTCTTTGAATGTGTGAGTTGTTTGTAATCAATCCCTTAACTTTATATACACACAAATTGCTTGTAAAAGAGACCTGCAAATAAGGAAAAAGATTATATACAAAATATAAAGTAAATATCATTAGTAAGGAAATAAGGGGATTGTTGTAAATTGAATTAATTCTAATTAAATGGTACAGCGATAATTCATGTTAATGAATTATATAGGATTATTCTACGTGTCGTGTAGATAATCGTAGCATTTTGAATTTCTCAAATCCATTTATTGGTGAGTGAGAAATGATACTTGGAAGTTGAACGGTTCGCTTTAATGCTTTATCGGTTATCCCACATTGAAGGTTAGTCAATGTGGAAGAGAGTTTAAAAATGATTACATTTCTTTAATGTACATCAAGTGGGCTAGAGAGTGTTGTGGGCTTTGTGTAAACGAAGCTCATGTGGGCTCTTGGACTTGGGTTCGCCAGTCCGCCTTCGGCGAAGCCGATGGCGGAGCCGAGCGGATCCGAGCCCGAGCCCGGACCTCGGACCTGGGTCTTGTGCAATTGGTTCGAATTGGCTGGTCCGATTGGGGTTCAAGTTCTGGTTCAGCCCTGGTTTCTTTTTTGAACCTACACGCACCTGGTTTAGCTTTTGAACTCTTCTAACCGTTACGAAACGTTTCCAAACATTTGAATTCAAACATGCAATGTATCTGCACGCTGAACCCGTCCAGGTTCATGCTGCCAGATGACTGCTTGTTTGAATGATTTAATGACTCCTTTAAGGACGTCATTAAGTAGGCTGTAACCTCCCAGGTAGCTACCCTATAAAAGGGTGAGTAGCTCCAGTACATTTCACTTTCCATACTCGCATGAACAACAGAACTCCTGAAATCATACAGCATACATATCAGTCTGCATATTTTTTTATTTCTTAACTCAGTCCGAATTCAACCAGTTCGCCGGAGCTTTGGTTTCTAACGGTGCGGTTAAAACCAAAGACGTAGTCGTTTCATCTTTGGAAACGATTTGCCAAAACCGACGAAGCACTACCGGGGCAAATTCGTTTTGCGGAGAGAGATTCAATCTCGACTCGACTTTTATTTGTTTTCTATTCTATTTTTTCCAGTTTTGTGATTCCCTGTTTGTGCTCGGATTTTGTAACTAGTTATAACAGATCAATCTCTAAAGTCCTAATAATTTTTACTAGCCCAAAAAAATATTTTCTACTATAAGAAGAAAAATATACATAATATATTATAGATAAATATTAAAATAAAGGAAACAAGACAAAATTTTAATCTCCTAAATAACAAATAATATAATATACGGACTCTACACTAGAGAAAAATAATTTAAGATTAACTAATATACATGATAATTACGAAAAATAATAAATATAAAGTTTTCCTGAACAAATATAACTTGACAAAAAGTCAAAATATTAAAAGAACCAAAATTAAATTAATTAATAATAAATCACGTATTTTACAAAATATGTAACTAAAAAAAACCAAACATATACACACACAAGAATTAACTTGCTAACAACAATCAAATTAGAGAACAGAAGCACAATATGGACGTGCTAGCAACTATCAATTAGAATGTGTCAAAATCTTAGTTAAGAATTCCTATTCTACTGTGGAAAAAAATCTACATTCTAATATTCAATTAATATATCAAACTACAATTCGATAAGATAGTAAACCAAAAATTCAAAATAATGAAGACGTCAAATTCTAACTCCTTCAATCACAGCAACCAAATAATAACATAGAAGTCAATTCGAATCGATTGCGAAGGTAAATAGTAACTCACCCCCATGGAGAAGTCATACCACGGCGTGAGACGGCGGCCATGTCGGAGGTTATCAATGGAGATAGAGACAAAGGACTAAAAAAGAAACAACATGGTGTGTGTATGTAGGGGTGTCAAAACGAGCCAAGTTGCGGGCTGGCCTATTAGTCTAGCTAATGGGTGGATTTGCGCTTCCGTTTCCTAGGCCCAATTAAATGCCGGCATTTTTGCCCCGCCCATTAAGCCCGCGGGTTTTTGCGGTCCGGAGCGTACTGGTTCGTTTTTTTTCTTTAATTCTTTTTATATATTATTATAAATTTATATTGGTTAAAATTGAAGACATATTTGTATTTTTCTATTTTCTATTTGCTCTTTAGAAAATTTTAAATATTATAATTTTTTTTTTTAATTCTTAACATGAAAATAAAATTTTACACAAAAAAAAATAAAAATAAAAATGACCTTCCCCCGAGCCTTAGGTTTTCGTGGCCCGCGAATAAACAGCCAAACCCGCCCTGCCTCGTTTTGGGGCAGCTCGCGGCGGGTCGAATCAGGCTAGCCCATTTAACAGTGCTATGTGTATTTAGTCAATGATGAGTAAAACTGTCCTTAAACTAAAATTATGGGTATTTTTAGAATTTCTCATTTCTTCTTAAACATGAGAAATAGTATAATAGAATTATGTCAATTTAATCATCAACACTTTTTATTTTTTTAATGCATGTTTTATTAGTGCATATTGATCAACAATCAAATTTGTATATGGAATTCTTTTTTCTTGTAATGTATTCTGTAATTCTCAACTTATCATATGAACTATTTATTATGACAATGACTTTACGAACTATATTTTCAATACAACTTACACTCCCAAACCAAGATTTTAGTAATTTTATATTCTTGTAAGATTGAAATATATTTACTTAAATTATTCAAACAATAAAAATTATTACATAACCCCCACCTCTCACCCCTTTTCTCCTCCTCCCACCGCCTTAGTCCCCCACCTCAAACCCACTTTCTCTTTCGCTAATATGATACGCACGGGGATTAGCCCATTAATAAATATTATTATGGGATTAGCCCATTAATTCCTATTTATTAATGGGCTAACCCCATAATAATATTTATTAATGGGCTAACCCCATTAATAAATAGGAATTAATGGGCTAATTCCCGGAGCTAATCCCATAATAATATTTATTAATGGGCTAATCCCCGTGCGTATCACAATATTTCAATTTTTTTGCCAACAATCTCAACAACAGAGCATCATAATTCATAACATATAAGAAAAAAGTAATATTCTTTAGCCATTTTTAAACTTGGGAACAAATATCAGTATAAAGTCCTCAAAATAAAAATGATCATTTTTGAAGATTTTTTGTGCTTTATCTTCTTGCTTTGGCAACTGGTGGAATGCTATCTGTGGATTAAAAAGGATACAGTGGTAGAGCATAAGATTTGACTTTCGATATATCATTTGGTGGCTTTGAAAATCAAGAAACATGTGGATATTTCATAAAGAGTGGATGTCAGAAAAAATAGTAATTGAGACTGCTAGGGGTGAGCATTCAGTCGGTTCGGCCAAAAACCGAACTGGAAAACCGAAAACCGAAATATTGTATTTTCTGTGGGTCGAACTGAACCGAAATTGCCTGCAAAACCGAAAGTTAACCGAACCGAAAAATTCGGCTCGGTCGGTTATTGTCGTAATTTCGGTTTGGCTGATTTGCAAGCCCAATCCCTATTTGGCCCAATTCCAAGTTTTCAACTATAAAAAACATTAGAAAAAGAAACAAATAGGAAGGGTTTTGCAAGCCCAATCACCGTCTTAACTTAGAGTTTTACAAATTAAAAATATTTGCAAGCCTAATCCCTGTCTTAACTTACAATTTTACAAATTAAAAATATGGTCTTAATTGCAGATCACTACCAGGAAAGCACCAGGAAAGGAGAAAACAAACAACAATTTTACATAAAAACAACAAAAATAGTGGAAAACTTCAACAAAAAACAACAGCAAACTTCAACAACAACAACAACAACAACAACAAAAAAAAAAAACAGCAGCAAGCAGCTAGCCTAACACAGAAACATCACAACACCACCACCACAGCAACATCAGAACAACAGCAGCAAACAGCATCAAAAAACTGGTCCAAACTTCAACAAAAAAACAGCATCATGCAGCTAGCCTAACACAGACATCAACACCACCACCACAGCAACATCAGAACAACAACGACAAACTTCAACAACAAACTTCAGCAAAAAACTGGTCCAAACTTCAACAAAAAAATAGCATCATGCAGTTAGCCTAACACAGAAATATCACAACAACACCACCCCAGCAACATCAGAACAGCAGCACCATATCGCCCAAAAAGCACCACCAACAAATTAACTGGTGTTTGATAATGTCTGTCCGATCCCCACATTAGGCAGCTCTAAAATACATAAAACATAAAACTTTATAATCAAAATAAAATATTATTTAACAAAAGGCAACAAATAAAAATCAAAAACTTAAAGAAATAACCTTTTTCAAACTTTTCAAACTCTTCTTGTAGTTCTTCAACACACATAGGTTTGCTTGAACTTCGCAACCAATCTTGTGCACATACCAAGGCTTCAACAATCTTGGGATTTAATGAACTCGTAAACACATTTAGAACTCTCCCACCTGATTAAAACATAAATAAAGAAATAGAAATAATTATTAGAGCATAAAAAAATGTAAATTGTATGAAGGCAAGAATATAGAAATGTCATAAGGGCACCTGTACTAAATGCCAACTCTGAAGCAACAGTTGAAATTGGGACGTCTAATATATCACGAGCCATTCTAGAAAGAATGGGAAATCTTCCCGAATTGACCTTCCACCAATTCAACACATCAAGATCCTCTGAATCCTCTAAGATAGCCTCGTTGAAGTAAATCTCTAGCTCAGTTTTTTTAGTTCCACTCCCACTCTCCAATTTTTGCTTCTTAAATTTAGCTTACATTCATTGGAATCTTGGTAACTTTCTCAGAAGTGGAATCAGTGATTGTAGAATTAGAACTAGAACTTGAGAGGTT
>BMAC01000862.1:197116-226433 GCA_014905375.1 Phtheirospermum japonicum
GCCAGAGTCCCACCAACAACATAAGCAAACTACTTCTCGCAATATGCCATGAGCTGTTAAAGTAATCACTCGTTCTAAATTCATTCCATGGATCCAACATCAGAGAAAGTAGAGCAGTTGCAATTGCCATGACAATGACAGGTGTCACATAGCTCATCAAAGTAAGCGGGTTTTTAAGACCTTGTAAGAGGAAGTGTCATTAATTAGACATATAAAACAAGTGGGACAAATTTATTGATAATAACTGGAATTTGCATAAAAAAAATCATAAATTTATTTCCTGTTACTAGTCATAGAGGTGAATACATTGGGAAGGCATTGGAAACATGTGTTCTTTGATGAGGCCATAAATAGGTCAGACCCGAAATTGGGGTAGACCTGGATCTAGATGACCAAAGAGCTGAGCAGTAAGACCTGGATCCCAAACCCAGAGGTTGTCCCGAGGTTAGTAAGAGCTGAGCAGTAAGACCTGGATCCCAACCCAGGGGTTGTCCCGAGGTTAGTAAGAGCTGAGCAGTAAGACCTGGATCCCAACCCAGGGGTTGTCCTGAGGTTAGTAAGAGCTGAGGCAGCGTCAATCCCAGCCAGGAGTTGCCCTGAGCTGATAGAAGACCTCCTGTGAGATAAACCTTGGAAATATAAAGGCAGGCTTGCCAGTGGAAAGGAGAGCAGGACCAGGGGAGACCTGGCCTCTTGACCCCCCGCGCAGGTAGGCTTGCTAGTAAGAAGGAGAGCAGAACTAAGAGAGATCACTACAGCCCGGAGATCATACTGAATTGATGAAAGTGCTCTACCAGAAAAGCTTCAGGGCTAAAGTCAAGTCTGATTGATACCGAGGCAATACGGAATAAGAAAGACCTGAAATAAGGAAGACCTGATTAGAGTCAAGTATGATATTGATACTGAGGTGGTGAATAGGAAAAGATAAGGAAGACCTGGAACGGGGAAGACCTATTTTCCGAATTCCCAGTAAAGAGACAAGGGGACCACTTGTCAGAATTGGTTGCGTAACGGCCCGTGATTCGCGGCATGTGCTCCTGAGATCCCGGCTGGGTCCCCAGTAGTAGAAACTATAAATATCTCAGCCCCAAGGCTGAGAGAGGTATGTCATTCTTTGAGCATTCCTTCTTCTTTTCCTGGAAAACACCTCAAACCCTTACTGACTTAAGCATCGGAGAGGTTTCCACCGGAAAACTACCGGTGGTCCTTTCTAACTTGTGTTTGTGGTTCAGGTCGGGAAGGTGTTCAAGTTTCGGGCGTGGTTCTGGATGTTGGTCATTTTTTGGGCTGGAACAATTGGCGCCGTCTGTGGGAAGTTCTGAGCTAAGGCTTGAGTATGGCTTCAGACGGGAATCTGGTGGGTGAGCTTGGTGGTACTCCCGACTCCGCCGCACCATGGGGCGGATCGCAATCCACAGTACCATCTGCAGGAGGGCCAGAAGGGACAGAGCCATCGGCAGCGGCTGCGCCAAATGTTACGCCACCCCCTCCTGGTAGATCCACGATGGCCACAGCCGGATCTTTCAACGAGTCTTTTCTCTTGCAGCTGTCGGAGCTTATCGGCAAGGCTGTGGAGGCGGCTGTGGAGAAAAATTTTGCAGAGATGTCGACGCCGCTGTCCAACGCGCCGCCAGCAAGAACTGTTCCGGTAACGGAGACGGAGCCGCTGTGTGGCTAACGTATGGATTGGGCTGCTCCTCAGTACAGAGAAGAACATTTTTCTACCTCTGACAGCGAGACCTCAAACCAGGCCACCCCAGGTCTAGCTGAGCAGATGCAGAGCTTGCAGAAAGAGGTGCGGGAGTTTAAGAAGAAGATGATAAGCACTAGCACGGTACCGATACGGCGAGGTAACCCGTTCACGGAAGAGGTGATACGCGACGAAGTGCCGACCTCATACCGGTCTCTGGGTTTTGAGTATAATGGGACCACGGATCCATGGGACCATTTGAGCAGATTTGAAATCACAGCAGTTGTACACAAGTTTTCAGATGCGGTTATGTGCCGAGTCTTCCCGATGACTTTCACTAAATCAGCCCAACTCTGGTTTAGCCAGCTGCCGCCGAGATCTATCAGCAATTTTGACGAATTCAGCTCGGCCTTCCTGCACCAGTTCACAAGTTGCAGGAAGTACCAGAAAATGCCACTCGAACTTTTCAGCCTTAAGCAGAAAGAGAACGAGAGCCTCCGTGCCTACATCAACAGTTTACAACGGCTAAGTTAGAGGTGCCTTCTGCGTCTGAAGAGCTATTGGTAAATGCTCTGGCGCAGGGTCTGAGGAGAGGAGGATTTTTCCAATCGCTGATGGTGAAACCAGCTCTGAAAATTTGGAGAGCTTTTGGAGAGACCAAAAAAGTATCACTAGTGCAGAAACTACATATCCAGAAAGGGTAATTCTGCCTATCCAGAACGCCTTTTCTGTACCTTGTGTAGTGACATAGTTCTGGATTGGCAGACTTTCCAAAACGCCTTTTTTTACCCTTCTGGATTGGCAGACTTTCTAGAAGAGTAAAAAAAATCTGTTCTAGAAAATAATTTTTCTGTTCTAGAATGGTACCTTCCTATACTTTATCCGCCACTTTCTAAATCGGTTTTTACAATTACCGTTCTGAAAAGTTGTACAATCCAGAACGGTATTTGAAAAAACTGTTCTGGAAAGTTGTCTATTCCAGATAGGATTTTTACAAATACCGTTCTGGACTGTACAACTTTCCATATCGGTTTTTTTAAAAAACCGATCTTTGAAAAAACTGTTCTGGAAAGTTGGAAAGTTGTCCATTCCAGATCGGTTTTTTAAAAAACCGATCTGGAAAGTTGAACATTCCAGATCGGATTTTTAAAAATACCGATCTGGAATGTACAATGTCCAGATCGGTTTTTTAAAATACCGTTCTGGAAAGTACAATGTCCAGAACGGTATTTGAAGAACGGTATTTGAAAATACCGTTCTGGAAAGTACAACATATCAGAATGGTTTTTGAATATACCCTTCTGGAAAGGGCGACTTTCCAGAACAGTATTTGAAAATAACGTTCTGGAAAGCCAGACTTTCCAGAACGGTGTTTGGAAAAACCAATCTGCAAAGTACTTTCCAGAACAGTATTTTAAATACCGTTCTGCAAAGTACTACTTTCCAGAACGGTGTTTTCAAATACCGTTCTTCAAATACCGTTCTGGACATTGTACTTTCCAGAACGGTATTTTAAAAAATCGATCTGGACATTGTACATTCCAGATCGGTATTTTTAAAAATCCGATCTGGAATGTTCAACTTTCCAGATCGTTTTTTTAAAAAACCGATCTGGAATGGACAACTTTCCAGAACAGTTTTTTCAATTATACAAATACAAATTAACCAACAAATACACAAAATTGGACATAATTTCTCATTCATTATTATCAATCAAATAAATCACAAGACAGTCTGACAATCTGCTTAGAAATAAGTTATTGTCAAGTGTTTCTACAGATTACATTACAACAATCGTAGCTTTACAAAACCCACATGCTAAAAAAAACACAAATCTCTAGCACAACAAGGCCAAGAATTTGCTAAACACCTTGAAATAAGCAGATAATACAATTCTCATCATCCTCTGTTCCAAGAATAAATGATTCCTTTGAAATAATCACTTACACCCCATTTCTACACACAACCAGCTTTTGAGGTTAAGCCATTAACACCTTGCACCCCAATTGAGTTCAAAAAGCCACATCCCCTCGTGTATAGAATGACTCACTAAATGGAAATGATCACATTTCACTGACTGAGTGAAATCTTATAGGATACAGCAGAAAATAGGAATAAACAAGGCAATTTTTGGATGAAAGGCTTGCAGCTCAATAACTTACTTGTACCAGTTGAATAAACTGACACCCAACCATTATAGTTAAAAGGCCAACCCCTTTGAGCCAGGTGAACTCATCATGAAAATACAACCACAGCCACCTGCAAATTATTTCAAAGGTTCACAATCAGTCTCAAAGTAATAATTAATTTTTTTAAAGGAAGAAAAAATCTAACACGGAACGGGAAAAAAGATTTACAGCAGAGGAAAATATTTCTTGCATTTTTTATGAATTGAACTCCATGACACACCCAACAACACACACACACACACACAAAAAGGACTTTCAATACAGTTGTTTCCTATAAAAAAAATAGTTTTCAGCAAAAAAGAGTAATTTCATGAACATAATAAATAGAACAGTAGTCTTTTATACCAAAATAGTCACAGCTTCCTTCACAACCCCCGCTATTGTTACTGTAACCGCACTGGTTACTGACACGAGAATATATTCGGTAAATACCTGCAAGAAGTCAAGTTTTTCTTAGCGTAAAGCTTGGAGAACAAAAACACGACAATGAAAATCTAACAAAATCATTCAATTTTTTTAAAATAAATCATGTAACACATTCCACGTAAGTGAAACATAGGATTTAGGATGATTTTTACCATGAAGAAAGCCAGAGTCCCACCAACAACATAAGCAAACTACTTCTCGCAATATGCCATGAGCTGTTAAAGTAATCACTCGTTCTAAATTCATTCCATGGATCCAACATCAGAGAAAGTAGAGCAGTTGCAATTGCCATGACAATGACAGGTGTCACATAGCTCATCAAAGTAAGCGGGTTTTTTAAGACCTTGTAAGAGGAAGTGTCATTAATTAGACATATAAAACAAGTGGGACAAATTTAAGTGTCACCATTAGAATGACTTTGTATATAGCTTACTCTTAATTAAGAGTTGAAAAAATAAAAACATGCAAACATAAGGTTTTTTAAAATTGAAAACTCAAACGTGCTCCAATTTCGCCAAACATAATATATTGGTTAAAATTAGAACTGAAGTAATGCAAACATGCCAAAAAAAAGAAACACAGAGATGAAAACATTCGCACCAAATAGCTATAAGGTTTTTTAAAAATTAATAAAGTTGAAGCATGTGGTTATTTTGATAACACTTACCATAGGACTCTTTCTTCAGGCCAGTTTTGATATCAGTGCATAAGAATCAATAAATTTGGAAAGAAAAAAAAAGACAAGAACAAAGACATGTGAGAACGTATCTGAGTAATACGAAATAGAAAGAACAAATATAAATTTCAGAAGCTAGAATTGTGTCATACCTAGGGCTGGCAAAACGAGTCGAGCGGATCACGAGCGCTCGCTAACAACTCGAGTCAAAGCTCGACTCGAGCTCGGTCAAACTCGATCTCGGGTCGAGCTCGAGCAGCTCGAGCTCACAAACGAGTCGAATTCGAGCACATCACTAATAAGCTCGCGAGCTGGACGAGCTGCTCGATTATGTGTGAATTTACTAAAATACCCTTATTTAATAGTATTAATTACAAAAATACTGTAATTTTATTAGATTTAAAACTAAAAAACTCGTATTATTAGTTTTTTTTTCTTTTTTACATATAGTTTTTTTAAGGTTGGGAGCCGACTAAGAATCCACTGAATCTCAGTCACCTTCAGCTCCATCCACTAAGGAGCACAGAATAAAGAAGACTACTGTATCAAAATGTTAGAAAATTGCATACATAACAAAAACTGGGTTTTAATTATCTCTAGAAGAGAACGACCCGCATTGCATTTTGTGAAACAAAATAAGTCACACACACAAAACATAAATGACCATCTTTGTCTTCCGTGTGCTCTGGTTTCAAAGCTTATACATAAGTAGTAAGACTACTTTTTGGTTGGAGTAGCATACAATAGAAAAGAGGACCTTTCAAAAATAATACAATATCAAGAAAAAAAGAAGAAGCATCTTTTCAGAATAGAAAATCCTAAAATTTTTGGGTAATTAAAAGAAAAAAAAAGGTCTAAATCAATGTCACATTGATGTACCGAAAGAAAGTTTTAATTGTTAACATTTGATGGCACTCTGAATTTTCACTTTGGACTATATCAATGAATGCATTATGTGAAATTGTTAATATCATTGTTTTAAATTTTCATCTAATACTATTTAGTCTTATACACTTAAGGCTCCCTTTGGTTGCTTACTTTTTTCCAATTATATGCCTAATTATATTTATATCCCGTTTGATTTAGACTAGAACCCGCTGAAATTTAATTTATTGCACTTTTTAGAATATTGAATAATTTAAATATATACATATAATCTGTAGTATTCTTTTCTTCCATGTAAATTATAGTATCAAATATCAAATTAAGCCACAAAGTCGTCCATTTTGAGATAATACAAGGTATTGGGAATGGCATTCCGATTATTTTAATAAGTGCTTATTTAATTTTAGGACAGTTATTTAATAGAAGGCTTCATCAAAGAAGACTACTGTGAAGCATAAGAATTTGAACCCTGAGTGGAATGAAGAATTCAGCATGGTTATAAAAGATCCTGAAACACAAGCATTGGAACTTGTTGTTTATGACTGGGAGCAGGTATTCATATTTCACACACTACACATATACTAATACTTTATGAAAACTATATTTTTATTTACGAGTTTTTTAGTTTTAAATCTAATAAAATTACAGTATTTTTGTAATTAATACTATTAAATAAGGGTATTTTAGTAAATTCACACATAATCGAGCAGCTCGTCCAGCTCGCGAGCTTATTAGTGATGTGCTCGAATTCGACTCGTTTGTGAGCTCGAGCTGCTCGAGCTCGACCCGAGATCGAGTTTGACCGAGCTCGAGTCGAGCTTTGACTCGAGTTGTTAGCGAGCGCTCGTGATCCGCTCGACTCGTTTGCAGCCCTAGGTATGACACAATTCTAGCTTCTGAAATTTATATTTGTTCTTTCTATTTCGTATTACTCAGATACGTTCTCACATGTCTTTGTTCTTGTCTTTTTTTTTTCTTTCCAAATTTATTGATTCTTATGCACTGATATCAAAACTGGCCTGAAGAAAGAGTCCTATGGTAAGTGTTATCAAAATAACCACATGCTTCAACTTTATTAATTTTTAAAAAACCTTATAGCTATTTGGTGCGAATGTTTTCATATCTCTGTGTTTCTTTTTTTTGGCATGTTTGCATTACTTCAGTTCTAATTTTAACCAATATATTATGTTTGGCGAAATTGGAGCACGTTTGAGTTTTCAATTTTAAAAAACCTTATGTTTGCATGTTTTTATTTTTTCAACTCTTAATTAAGAGTAAGCTATATACAAAGTCATTCTAATGGTGACACTTAAATTTGTCCCACTTGTTTTATATGTCTAATTAATGACACTTCCTCTTACAAGGTCTTAAAAACCCGCTTACTTTGATGAGCTATGTGACACCTGTCATTGTCATGGCAATTGCAACTGCTCTACTTTCTCTGATGTTGGATCCATGGAATGAATTTAGAACGAGTGATTACTTTAACAGCTCATGGCATATTGCGAGAAGTAGTTTGCTTATGTTGTTGGTGGGACTCTGGCTTTCTTCATGGTAAAAATCATCCTAAATCCTATGTTTCACTTACGTGGAATGTGTTACATGATTTATTTTAAAAAAATTGAATGATTTTGTTAGATTTTCATTGTCGTGTTTTTGTTCTCCAAGCTTTACGCTAAGAAAAACTTGACTTCTTGCAGGTATTTACCGAATATATTCTCGTGTCAGTAACCAGTGCGGTTACAGTAACAATAATGGGGGTTGTGAAGGAAGTTGTGACTGTTTTGGTATAAAAGACTACTGTTCTATTTATTATGTTCATGAAATTACTCTTTTTTCATGAAAACTATTTTTTTTATAGGAAACAACTGTATTGAAAGTCCTTTTTGTGTGTGTGTGTGTGTTTTTGGGTGTGTCATGGAGTTCAATTCATAAAAAATGTAAGAAATATTTTCCTCTGCTGTAAATCTTTTTTCCCGTTCCGTGTTAGATTTTTTCTTCCTTTAAAAAAAATTATTATTACTTTGAGACTGATTGTGAACCTTTGAAATAATTTGCAGGTGGCTGTGTTGTATTTTCATGATGAGTTCACCTGGCTCAAAGGGATTGGCCTTTTAACTACAATGGTTGGTGTCAGTTTATTCAACTGGTACAAGTAAGTTATTGAGCTGCAAGCCTTTCATCCAAAAATTGCCTTGTTTATTCCTATTTTCTGCTGTATCCTATAAGATTTCACTCAGTCAGTGAAATGTGATCATTTCCATTTAGTGAGTCATTCTATACACGAGGGGATGTGGCTTTTGAACTCAATTGGGGTGCAAGGTGTTAATGGCTTAACCTCAAAAGCTGGTTGTGTGTAGAAATGGGGTGTAAGTGATTATTTCAAAGGAATCATTTATTCTTGGAACAGAGGATGATGAGAATTGTATTATCTGCTTATTTCAAGGTGTTTAGCAAATTCTTGGCCTTGTTGTGCTAGAGATTTGTGTTTTTTTTAGCATGTGGGTTTTGTAAAGCTACGATTGTTGTAATGTAATCTGTAGAAACACTTGACAATAACTTATTTCTAAGCAGATTGTCAGACTGTCTTGTGATTTATTTGATTGATAATAATGAATGAGAAATTATGTCCAATTTTGTGTATTTGTTGGTTAATTTGTATTTGTATAATTGAAAAAACTGTTCTGGAAAGTTGTCCATTCCAGATCGGTTTTTTAAAAAACCGATCTGGAAAGTTGAACATTCCAGATCGGATTTTTAAAAATACCGATCTGGAATGTACAATGTCCAGATCGATTTTTTAAAATACCGTTCTGGAAAGTACAATGTCCAGAACGGTATTTGAAGAACGGTATTTGAAAACACCGTTCTGGAAAGTAGTACTTTGCAGAACGGTATTTAAAATACTGTTCTGGAAAGTACTTTGCAGATTGGTTTTTCCAAACACCGTTCTGGAAAGTCTGGCTTTCCAGAACGTTATTTTCAAATACTGTTCTGGAAAGTCGCCCTTTCCAGAAGGGTATATTCAAAAACCATTCTGATATGTTGTACTTTCCAGAACGGTATTTTCAAATACCGTTCTTCAAATACCGTTCTGGACATTGTACTTTCCAGAACGGTATTTTAAAAAACCGATCTGGACATTGTACATTCCAGATCGGTATTTTTAAAAATCCGATCTGGAATGTTCAACTTTCCAGATCGGTTTTTTAAAAAACCGATCTGGAATGGACAACTTTCCAACTTTCCAGAACAGTTTTTTCAAAGATCGGTTTTTTAAAAAACCGATATGGAAAGTTGTACAGTCCAGAACGGTATTTGTAAAAATCCTATCTGGAATAGACAACTTTCCAGAACAGTTTTTTCAAATACCGTTCTGGATTGTACAACTTTTCAGAACGGTAATTGTAAAAACCGATTTAGAAAGTGGCGGATAAAGTATAGGAAGGTACCATTCTAGAACAGAAAAATTATTTTCTAGAACAGATTTTTTTTACTCTTCTAGAAAGTCTGCCAATCCAGAAGGGTAAAAAAAGGCGTTTTGGAAAGTCTGCCAATCCAGAACTATGTCACTACACAAGGTACAGAAAGGCGTTCTGGATAGGCAGAATTACCCTTCTGGATATGTAGTTTCTGCACTAGTGATACTTTTTTGGTCTCTCCAAAAGCTCTCCAAATTTCAGAGCTGGTTTCACCATCAGCGATTGGAAAAATCCTCCTCTCCTCAGACCCTGCGCCAGAGCATTTACCAATAGCTCTTCAGACGCAGAAGGCACCTCTAACTTAGCCGTTGTAAACCTGTTGATGTAGGCACGGAGGCTCTCGTTCTCTTTCTGCTTAAGGCTGAAAAGTTCGAGTGGCATTTTCTGGTACTTCCTGCAACTTGTGAACTGGTGCAGGAAGGCCGAGCTGAATTCGTCAAAATTGCTGATAGATCTCGGCGGCAGCTGGCTAAACCAGAGTTGGGCTGATTTAGTGAAAGTCATCGGGAAGACTCGGCACATAACCGCATCTGAAAACTTGTGTACAACTGCTGTGATTTCAAATCTGCTCAAATGGTCCCATGGATCCGTGGTCCCATTATACTCAAAACCCAGAGACCGGTATGAGGTCGGCACTTCGTCGCGTATCACCTCTTCCGTGAACGGGGTACCTCGCCGTATCGGTACCGTGCTAGTGCTTATCATCTTCTTCTTAAACTCCCGCACCTCTTTCTGCAAGCTCTTCATCTGCTCAGCTAGACCTGGGGTGGCCTGGTTTGAGGTCTCGCTGTCAGAGGTAGAGAAATGTTCTTCTCTGTACTGAGGAGCAGCCCAATCCATACGTTAGCCACACAGCGGCTCCGTCTCCGTTACCGGAACAGTTCTTGCTGGCGGCGCGTTGGACAGCGGCGTCGACATCTCTGCAAAATTTTTCTCCACAGCCACCTCCACAGCCTTACCGATAAGCTTCGACAGCTGCAAGAGAAAAGACTCATTGAAAGATCCGGCTGTGGCCATCGTGGATCTACCAGGAGGGGGTGGCGTAACATTTGGCGCAGCCGCTGCCGATGGCTCTGTCCCTTCTAGCCCTCCTGCAGATGGTACTGTGGATTGCGATCCGCCCCATGGTGCGGCGGAGTCGGGAGTACCACCAAGCTCACCCACCAGATTCCGTCTGAAGCCATACTCAAGTCTTAGCTCAGAACCTTCCCACAGACGGCGCCAATTGTTCCAGCCCAAAAAATGACCAACATCCAGAACCACGCCCGAAACTTGAACACCTTCCCGACCTGAACCACAAACACAAGTTAGAAAGGACCACCGGTAGTTTTCCGGTGGAAACCTCTCCGATGCTTAAGTCAGTAAGGGTTTGAGGTGTTTTCCAGGAAAAGAAGAAGGAATGCTCAAAGAATGACATACCTCTCTCAGCCTTGGGGCTGAGATATTTATAGTTTCTACTACTGGGGACCCCAGCCGGGATCTCAGGAGCACATGCCGCGAATCACGGGCCGTTACGCAACCAATTCTGACAAGTGGTCCCCTTGTCTCTTTACTGGGAATTCGGAAAATAGGTCTTCCCCGTTCCAGGTCTTCCTTATCTTTTCCTATTCACCACCTCAGTATCAATATCATACTTGACTCTAATCAGGTCTTCCTTATTTCAGGTCTTTCTTATTCCGTATTGCCTCGGTATCAATCAGACTTGACTTTAGCCCTGAAGCTTTTCTGGTAGAGCACTTTCATCAATTCAGTATGATCTCCGGGCTGTAGTGATCTCTCTTAGTCCTGCTCTCCTTCTTACTAGCAGGCCTACCTGCGCGGGGGGTCAAGAGGCCAGGTCTCCCCTGGTCCTGCTCTCCTTTCCACTAGCAAGCCTGCCTTTATATTTCCAAGGTTTATCTCACAGGAGGTCTTCTATCAGCTCAGGGCAACTCCTGGGCTGGGATGACGCTGCTCAACTCTTACTAACCTCAGGACAACCCCTAGGTTGGGATCCAGGTCTTACTGCTCAGCTCTTACTAACCTCGGGACAACCCCTGGGCTGATATCCAGGTCTTACTGCTCAACTCTTACTAACCTCGGGACAACCCCTAGGCTGGGATCCAGGTCTTACTGCTCAGCTCTTTGGTCATCTAGATCCAGGTCTACCCCAATTCGGGTCTGACCTATTTATGCCTCATCAAAGAACACATGTTTCCAATGCCTTCCCAATGTATTCACCTCTATGACTAGTAACAGGAATAAAATTTATGATTTTTTTTATGCAAATTCCAGTTATTATCAATGAAGTGGGCCGTAATGCACATGTAATTAATTTTTGCACCGACGTCCAAGTATCAGTCGTAAGACAAATTCTTTGACAATTATTTTTCATAAATGACTTCAACTTTAACCTTTCATCCGCATACAACTGAAAACAATCCCTTGAAACTTACCATCTAGATGGCATTCTAAACCTAGGGAATGCTTTCGACATAACTCTTTGAAATCCCGCACCTTCTACAAACTTAAATGGCAATTCATCAACAACTATCATGTATGCAATAGCATCCCTAATTTCACCTTGACCTAATTTCCAAGTACTAAGTGTACCTACCCCAGTGACCCCACCCTCAGTTGGTTTCAGATTCAATTGTGTTTGTTTAGTATCTTCATCCTGTTCTTTCATACATTTGGATGTTTCTATGTGGTGTTTTAATGAAGAAGTCCCATTTCTTCAAGAGTGAGCCGCATATACTTTATGACATTTGTTACACTCAGCAGAAACCACAATACCACTATCATCTTTAATCTTACTAAAGTAATCCCAAACCTCAGATCTTTCTTCTATGACCTTCCTCTTCTTTCCGGACGGACCTTTAGTTTCATTTGAAGATTGACTTTAACATTCAGGCTCAGTGTTCTTTGAGGCATCGGAATTGCTCGCCACAAACTCTTCAGAGAGTTGAATTTTCATCTTCTAAGTTCTAACAAATCACAAAATAACAAAATTAACAAAAGTTCACAAATCACAACTTGTATTAAATTTGTACAGATTACAAATCACAATAAAACATCATCTCAACATGAAATAACAGCTTGGTTGTTTTATTATTTATATTTTAATAAAATCTTCTCCAAGCTAGCATTAAGTAATCTACTGCATATTACCAAACTGCATTAAACTCATATAAATAGAAAAAAAATATATTTTTACAACTAATTAATTAAGCAATGACCAATATTTTAATAAAATCTTCTCCAAGCTAGCATTAAGTAATCTGCTGCATATTACCAAACTACATTAAACTCATATAAATAGAAAAAAATATATATATTTACAACTAATTAATTAAGCAATGGCCAACAGGAATACAAGTGATGTAAGAGGTAAAAGAAAAATATTATGTCTGCAAAAAAGTGAAGGAAAAAATAAAATTAAATCATGTTGGCATAAACTACATTGTTTCAAATCTGGGCATTCAACACTAATTGCTTTCTATATTCACATAATGAATACTCCATTCTTGAAGGTTCAATTTGTAAACCAAAAATAAATATCTAATTTAAACATAATAAAATTATTAATTGAAATAAATCAAGTGAAGGAAGAAAAATAAGACTTATACAGAAATGATAATTTGAACATATACAGATTATCAGCAAAGCATGTCAAGATAGTTGATCGACATCCACATTTGACTCATATCCAACGGATAGAGTAGCTTATGGAGTAAATAAAGAATAAAGAAAACATAAACCAAAACCTTTCAATATTAATACCTCAAGAAGTAAAAGCCACAAAACACCAAGTACAAGTCCAGCCCAGCAGCTCCAATGTATCCTATTAAGTCTCCAAAGAATAAGGATGCCAAGAAAAAATGTATTTAAAACATCATTAACCAACAACAGCAAATGATAAGTATCTCACACCTAGTAATATAATTAGTTATATAATGAAAAGTATTTAGTTTTATATTGTAAAATATTAGCTTTATCTTGTAAAAAGTATTACTTCGGAAACAATCAAAATCAGTAATAAATATATTTACAACAACAAAAGTAATTGAAAAGTATCATACTGTCTTGTAAAAAGTGTTGCTTTTTAAACAACAAAACATCACCAATAAATACTAATGAAGCAAGTATATAACAACAACAAATATTAATGAAATATATAGTACTTACACTGAACATTACCATTATTTATATAACAAAAACAACTGATAATTTCTGTATCGTAGAGTGTTAGTTTGTCTTATAAATAACATATATTATTTGTGAAACAATCAAACACCAACTGAAAGTTAAATGTGTTTGAAACAAGCATACACCAACAACAGAAAATGATAATGTATTAGTTTTATATTATAAAGTATCAATGTTTCTTGTACAGTGTATTATTTCTGAAATAACTAAACACCAGCAATAACTATGTATAAAACAAATTGATAGCAATAAAAAAAATATTACTTGTTTTGATCAATTACATGTTCGTAAAATAATCATTACCAATGTAGAAAATAGCCAAAATTAAATATATTGACCAACCAGAAATCAACAAGTAAATAAAAAGTATCAATATTTACGATAAATAATATCATGCGTATCAATTTCACTAGTTTCAGGGGGAAAAACACGCACTACACACAAATTCACGTAATATAAAAATTAAAGCATGAAACTTAATTTAAATATTAACCCAGTTTCATGAAACAATAACAAAATCAAAATTGTGTTTTAACTTAAACCTAAGTTTCATCGATCCGACATCTGAAATCAAAACATATACAAAATATTGAAACCCAAACTACTATTAATTTCAACATATACAAATGCATGCATGTTATGAAAAATAAAGTTTAAAACCTAAAATCCAAAATACTTTTCTCAGATTGAAGAGGTCGTCGTAGATCGGAAGGATGGCTGATCTGGCGGAGATCCTGTCCGGTCTTAGGAGGAGAGGCGGTCCGGCATAGAATCAGTCTCGTCTTAGGAGGAGCGGCGGTCCGGCGGGTTTGTGAGGAGCGGCGACTAGGGTTTGGATTTCAAGCGAGAGAGAGAGGAAGTGAAAGCAATGGTAAATGAGCGGCGGTCCGACGGATTTGTGAGGCAGAGCGGAGGTCCGGTGGATTTGCGAAGTGAGGAGCAGCGACTAGGGTTTGGATTTCAAGCGAGAGAGAAAGAGGAAATGAAAGCAAATGGAAGGCAAATGAGCGGATCTGGTCTGGGACTCTGGGTGGGTAGGTTAGGTAGGGTGTATTATAAGTTTATTTATTTATTTATAATTCTTATATAGAATGTGGTTCGGTTCGGTCAATTTCAGTGTATTTATTCATAAAAACCGAACCGATAACCGAATTCCTTAGAGAAAATAACCGAAAACCGAGCCGATTATGAAAAAATCGAATCGAACCAAAATTTTTGGTTCGGTTCGGTTTGTTCGGTTTTTCAATTCTTTGCTCACCCCTAGAGACTGCTATTGTTGGGGATTTGGATATTTGTAAAGTTATTTTTGTAACTTTAACCCAATATTCTAATTATGGAAAGTTCATTATTTCTGGAAACGAGCTTCACTTTCTTAATCTACGTTTGAGTAGATGAACGTGGTATATTCACTTTCACAAATCCATGTTGGTATGAGTGAGTAATTAATGTTCAAAGTTGGACATTGAGAAGTGAATTTGAAAATTGAAGAGGTAGTGAGATTTCCTTTTGAGATATGGAAAATTCCACATTGGAAGGAGTCTCATTTCTAGATGACTTTATTAAATGAAGTGAGATGTTCATTAGTTACAAATAGGGATGGGAGTCCCCACACGGGCGCCACCACCCGCCCGCCCGCCCGCCCGCTCAGCTCGGGCTCGGGCTCGCAGCTTTTCGCGCCACATGGTTTGTGGTTTCATGAATCCTACAATTTACTTCCTTGTTTAAGGGTTATCTATCAACTATAAATACCACCCTCTTTGCAGTGTAAATTGTTCATACAAAATCATCAAAATCAAAGCATGTCATAATTTTTCCACCTGCCTCACACATCATATAGTCTACAATTAGGGTTTTAATCGGTTGTCTGCGCAGGTTGACTGGGTTGTCTGCTTCACCCAACTCCGTTTATCGTTATATCTTGGGGGATTCATTGCCATAGAACCGTGAGCACTGAGTACGGGGCAACAAGAATCTTAAGAAAAGAGTTCGCTCGCCTCGACATCTTTCTTATTTCTGTTTGTTCATTACTGTTTCCCGTTTCTATTAGTTTAATTATTTCCCCATTGTTATTCTAGTTTTACTGATGTTTCCCCTATAACTTAAGATTCTTGTTTGTAACTTGAACTAATGGATATCACGTCTGCACTGAATAACACTACGCTGCCGTCATTGAGCAACACGACCCCGCCTGCATCAACCAACGCGACTGCACCTCTGATGACGAGTTTGACCATACATGCTCAGTCTTCCCTCAACTGGTTCTGGTTCTTCTTGACCTCTCACTGGCGTGCCCACGATGTCTGCATCTTATACCTATGGATCTGGTTCAGGTTCTATTCCCTTTGGTTCTTCAATACCTGCCTCTATTGCTGCTCATGCTGAACTTCATGAGAAGTTTAATGATAGTAACTTTAAAATTTGGTAAAAAAATATGGCCTTTTACTTAACAACATTAAACCTATCTCGGTTCTTGTCCGAGGATGCACCTATTGTGAGTTCTAACGATAAGAGTTTCGATCGTAGAGTCACCTTTGATGTGTGGACACAAGGGGACCATCTCTGCAAGCATTATATCCTGAATGGATTAGACAAAGCGTTGTATGAGGTGTATAGTTCAGTCAAAAGTACTGCTAAGGAACTCTGGTTGTCCTTGGAAAATAAGTACAAGATCGATGACGCCGACACTAAAAAGTTTATTATCGGGCAATTTTGGAGTTTGTCATGGTTGACTCAAAAACTGTGATGAGCTAACTCCAAGAGTTGCAAATGATATTGCAAAGCATACAGGCTGAAGGTATGCATATGTGTGAAAACTTCCAAGTGATGGCTATTGTTGAAAAGCTACCACCAAGCTGTGGAGATTTCAAGAACTATCTGAAGTATAAGAGAAAGCAAATGACTTTGGAGAATTTGATTGTCAAATTGTGCGCCAAGGAACACGATGAAGTATAGAAAGACCTCGATGATGGAGGCAAAGGCTAACTTGGCTGAGGCTAATTTTAAAAGAAACAAAAGCACCAAGGCAATGTCAAAGGTAAAATGAATCAGTCCAATCAGAAAAAAGCCAAGAGGTTTCAAGGCAACTGTCATAACTGTGGCAAGCCTGGGCATATGAAAAAGGATTGCCGAAAATCGCACAAGGAGAGTCAGAATGCTACTAACGTCATTACTGAAGGTATGTCTGAGTTAGATCTTTCTGCGGTGGTGATGGAAACTAACCTTGTAGATAATCTAAGAGAGTGGTTTATTGATACTGGAGCTACTTGTCATGTATGCTCTGATCGGGATGTGTTTTCCGATTATACCCCTGTTACTGAAAGAACTCTCCACATGGGCAACTCGTCTACTACTGAAGTTGCTGGAGTTGGAAAGGTGCTGCTGAAGATGACATCCAGCCTAGAGCTGACTTTGAAGGAAGTGTTGTATGTTACGGATATTAGGAAAAATCTTGTCTCTGGGTCCCTACTTGTCCATCATGGGTTTAAACTAGTTTTCGAGTCTAGTCAGTTTGTGTATACTAAGTGTGGAAAGTTGCTTGATAGAGGTCAACTTGAGAAGAGACTTTTTAAATTAAATGTAAAGGCCAAACACTCAGTTGTTAATAATAAAGTTATTGCTTCTTCGTATATTGTTGAGTCATGTGATTTATGGCATGTTAGACTTGGACACGTTAACATGAAATCAATAAATAAATTGGTAAACATGAATTTTCTAAATAATGTGAAGTTTGACTCAAACCACAAGTGTGAAATTTGTGTTGAAGCAAAAATGTCAAGAACATCTTCCCATTCGGTGGAAAGAAGTTCTGCTCGTCCAGAGTTGATTCACACTGATATTTGTGATATGAAAATTGTGCAAACTAGAGGAGGTAAAAAGTATTTTATTACTTTCATTGATGACTGCACAAGATTTTGCCATGTTTATTTACTAAAAGGCAAAGGTGAAGCAATTAATGCGTTTAATACTTTTAAGAATGAATTTGAAAATCAATTGAACACTCTATTTAAGGCAGTTCGTAGTTATCAAGGTGGAGAGTATGTTTTTCCATTCCAAGAGTTGCGTGTTGGACATGGCATAATTTATCAAACAACTGCTCCTTATTCACCTCAATCAAATGGTGTTGCTGAATGCAAGAATCGAACCCTGAAATAAATGATGAATGTCTTGCTAACTAGTTTAGGGTTACCTCCTAACATGTAGGGGGA
The DNA here is from genome assembly GCA_014905375.1 of Phtheirospermum japonicum. Classification (NCBI taxonomy): domain Eukaryota; kingdom Viridiplantae; phylum Streptophyta; class Magnoliopsida; order Lamiales; family Orobanchaceae; genus Phtheirospermum; species Phtheirospermum japonicum. The sequence continues at coordinate 214,858 of BMAC01000862.1, forward strand.
GACGATTCTTTCTCTTAACCATATTTTGAATAGGTTACCTCACACGTGAAGAGAGAAAACTCCACACGAGCAATGGAAAGGTAAAGCTCCTGCTTACAATTATCTCAAAGTGTGGGGGTGCTTGGCTAAGGTAAGAGTACCAGAACCAAAGCAAGTGAAGATAGGTCCGAAGACTGTTGGCTGTATCTTCATTGGATATGCACACAATAACGCTGCATATAGGTTCCTAGTACATAAGTCTGAAATACCTGATGTGACCAAAGGTAAAACCATTGAGTCAAGGAATGTAATGTTCTTTAAGCACATATATCCTTGTAGAGGAAATAGCGAGAACTCTAATAAGAGACCTCGTGATGCTGAAGATGAAGACACATCGCTTATAGTTCAAGATGCATCACAAGATGGTGATGATGATAAACTAAGGTGAAGTAAGAGGACTAGGACTACAAAGTCGTTTGGTTTAAAGTTCATGATCTATATGTTAGACAATGAGCCTCATACTATTCGAGATGCTTTGTCTAGTCCTGATGCCCCTATGTGGAAGGAAGCCATCAGTGCTGAAATTAATTCTATCATGCAGAATCATACATGGGAGTTGGCCGATCTTCCTCATGGAAATAAAACTCTAGGATGCAAGTGGGTCCTAAGGAGGAAGTATAAAGTAGATGGCTTAAATTATAAGTATAAAGCTAGGCTGGTGGGTAAAGAATTTAAACAAAGAGAAGGATATGACTTCTTTAATACTTACTCACATGTAACTACAATCACTTCCATTAGGGTGATTCTGGCAATTTTCGCGCTGCACAATCTTGAAATTCACCAAATGGATATGAAAATAGCATTTTTAAATGGTGAGTTACATGAAGATATATACATGGAACAACCTGAAGGGTTTGTCATTCTTAGTCTAGAGAATAAGGTGTGTAGACTTGTTAAATCACTATATGGATTGAAGCAAGCACCAAAGCATTGGCATCTCAAGTTTGATACTACGATGATGACCAATGGCTTTCGTATTGATGAATGCGATAAATGTATTTATGTGAAGAACATACCTAACTCTTTTGTCATTGTTTGTCTTTACGTTGATGACATGTTGATTTTGAGTAACTCTCGTGATGTGATCACAAGTACAAAGAACATGTTAAAAGACAACTTTGATATGAAGGACATGGGGTTAGCCGATGTGATCCTTGGAATCAAGATCATAAAGAACTCAAACAGCATAGTTCTTTCCGAGTCTCACTATGTAGATAACATAATATAAAGAAATTTAATGCGTTTGATAGTGAAACGACTAAGACTCCATTTGACAATAACCTTCGTTTAGTGAAACACAAAGGTGATCCAGTGACTCAACTGGAATATGATAGTATCATTAGAAGTCTCATGTACCTTTATAATTGTAATAGACCGCACATAGCTTATTCAGTGAACAAACTAAGCAGGTTCATGAGTAATCCGAACATTAGTCACTCGAAAAGGTTGATTAGAGTATTGCGATACTTGAAATTTACCTAGAGTTTCGGGCTGCATTATACAAAATATCCAGAAGTTCTAGAGGGGCATTACGTTACCAAATGGATATCGGATTCTAGGGACTCACACTCCACAAGTTGTATGTATTTACCATCGGTGGAGGTACTGTGTCTTGGAGGTCCACAAATAAAACGTGCATAGCCCGATCAACCATGGAATCAGAGTTCATAACTATGGATAAAGCTGGTCAAGAGGCTGAATGGCTTTTGAATTTTCTCTAAAATATTCCATGTTAGAGAAAGTCGGTATCACCGATTATGATACACTGCAATAATCAAGCTGCTATCGCAAGGGCTTATAGTGAAATGTATAACTGTAAATCGTGACATATTCATTAGAGGCACAATACCATTAGAGAGTTGATCTCAAGAGGTATAATTTATGTTGACTATGTGAAGTCAAAGGAAAATTTAGCAGATCCGTGTACAAAGAGTATAAATCGAGATCAATTCTATACATTGCTAGAGGGAATGGGAGTGAAATCCACAACAAAGAACGGTCATTAGTGGATACCCAACCATGATGACTGGAGATCCCAAGAACTTGGTTTAAAGGACAACCAAAATTTAGACTGTTCTAGTTTGAACACTTGGTAGTTAGCCGGGAGCTAACCCATCCCTAGAGAGCATATCCAAGTGATATTCCTGATGAAAGTGGTAAGGGTAAGTCTTAGACTTTTAATGATGATCTATACCTATTAAGGTGAAGTATAGAAGGATATTTCTGATAGACAAGTTCACCTATTTAAGTGCAGAGGAGTGGCCGCCTCGACCAGAGCACTTAAGAATCCCAAGAGTGTTCCAAGGCCAAAATGGACACAACTTAAAAACTTGAGAAGTGGTTTAAACGTTGTTATTAGAGTATCATTGTCTCGGTATGCTCGTAAGCAGAATAGTTCAACGACACTGTCAACTAGGCCGTGGGTTTATCCGATGGTACTTCACTATAGAGGGTTCAAACCCAAAAGCTATAGGATAGGACTCCTTCTATTAGTTACGAGGCTATATTTATAACACTGTGCAAGGCCATGTAGCTCCATCATCTCCTTCACGTCAACCATCTCGGTCATCAGGTAAATCCTATCCTATAGCTAATTATGTTAACTGTTCACGTTTTTCGCCTGCCCATGTTGCTTTTATTGCTGTTATTCAGTCTATTCCAGAGCCTAACACTTTTGATGTTGCTACTTCTGATCCTCTTTGAAAGCAGATATTGACGCCTTAAAGCGTAATGGGACTTGGGCACTTTTTGATCTTCCTGCTGGGAAGAAATCCATTGGCTGCAAGTGGGTTTATCGGGTCAAATACAAATCTGATGATACTGTTGAGAGATACAAGGCCAGATTAGTAGTATATGGCTATAATCAGCATGTTGAGATTGACTACAAGGAGACTTTTGATCCTATTACGAAGATGGTTTCAATTCGTACTTTTCTCTTTGCTGCGGCTATTCGCAATTGGGAGTTACATCATATGGATGTTCGTAATACATTTCGTCACGGTGATCTACATGATGAAGTATATATGCATCCTCCTGGGTTTCTACCCCTTCTGGAAAGTTTTTTCACCTGAACCGTTCTTTGTATGGTCTTCTTCAGGCACCTCGGAATTGGTTTGTTAAACTAGATTTAACGTTATGCAGGTTCAGATTTATTCAGTCTCGTGCATACTATTCCTTATTTTCATATTATCGCTTTGGGATTTGTCTTCATCTTCTAGTTTATGTTGATGATCTCGTTATTGCTGGGAATGATTCTGCCGCCATTGCCAAGTCTAAGGCATAATTGAGCTCCTACTTTCATATGAAGGATCTTGGTCTGCTTAATTACTTTCTCGGTATTGAGAATGCTCATTCTGCTGATGGTTTATTTCTATCCCAACGAAAATACACTCTTGATATTTTGTCTGAGGCTGGTTTGCTTGCCAGCAAGCCGTGTAAGTTCCCGATGGAACAAAATCAAAAACATGCTCTGTCCTCTACGCCAATATTTGAGGCTCATGATCGATATCGTCGCTTGATTGGTTGTCTGATTTATCTCACCATCACTCGTCCAGAGATTTTTTTTTCTATTCATACTCTTGCTCAGTTCATGCAAGAGCCTACTACCGACCATTGGGATATTATTGTTCGTGTTCTTCGGTATCTTAAGAGTCATCCCGGGCAGGGTGTCTTCTTATCTTCCAGCGAAAGTCTGGATCTTACAGCTTATTGTGACTCTAATTATGCGACGTGTCCTCTGACTTGTCGATCTGTTACTGGCTACTTTGTTCAGCTTGGCTCTTCTCCGATTTCTTAGACGACTAAAAAACAGCACACAATCTGCAGGTCATCTTCTGCTGAATATCGCGCAATGGCAAGCACTTGCTGTGAGCTCTTATGGTTGAAATTGTTGCTTCACTCTCTTGACATCTCTCATACCACTCCTATGCACTTGTTTTGGACAGTTAAGTCGTTCTTCATATTGCCGCTAATATGGTTTTACATGATAGGACTAAACATAATGAGGTTGACTGCCATTTTACTAGGGATTGATTAGAGTAGATTTGTCCTTATTTTTATTAGTTTTTTAGTTCGTTTTTCTATTTGTTTTTGCTATAAGTTGAACGATTTAAGCTTAATTTCGTATTTTCATAGTTCCATCTTATTTTACCGTATTTTGATCTTAACTGATGCAATTAGGTGATATTTCGTTGTTTTTTCACCTTACAACTAAGTAACTGGAAGAGTTCTGCGCGTAATAGACGAAGTTCGATGTTCAAGAATAGGAGAACGAGCTTTCTGGTGAAACGAGTAGTAAAAGATCGAGAAACAGAGACAGACGCTCTGTCGAGTTGATTGACGCGAGCGTCGACGCTCCGTCGACACAAGCCATGATCCGCGTCAGTCGACGCAAGGCCGACGCAATATTCTGAAGCGTTGATTTAAGGGGTGTCAGTCGACGCAAGGTCGACGTAACTTTCTGAAGCATCAATGCAAGCCCGCATCAGTCGACGCACCCGCCCAGCCGACGCGCACACCCAGGCAGCAACGATGCCGAGCACCGACACGCGTCAGTCAACGCACCGTCGACGCGATGGCCCAGAATTTGGATTTTAGGGTTTCTTGTGCGCCAAGACTTGCAATATCTATATAAACCCTTCATATTTTGGTTTAAAGAGAGAACCACGACCCAAGACACCTACCTAGGGTTGATAAACCTATTTTCAACACCTACAACATGTTTTAAAGATCTAAGTCGAAGATTCAAGGCCCGAAGCACCAAGACGAAGACGTTCGTTCAAGCTCCGATTTCTCGACCAAGATCAATCATCTACAACCCGGATTTTCAGAGCAATTTCAGCACCTTTAGCTACTTAATAAGTTCTCTAAACTCTAGTTATTCTTAGTTTAATTCTAGATAATTTATGTTTAATTATTTCGTTTGAATTTCTAGTTTCGTTAATTTATTTCGAATCGTTTGAACCGTTGAATCGCTGAGCGTTTGAACCTTAGAATTTAGTTTTTAATATTAATTAGTCGCTGCGTTTATTCTCTTGTTCATGCTTGGTGATGATTTGTTCAAGATTAATTTAATTATTGCTTTAGTTTTGATAATTAGTTGATAATTGGTTATTGCTATGTTATTGCTTGAGAATTTTGAGATTGATCTTATTGTTCTTGAGAATCACATGTTTAGTTTAATTTGTAGTATTTCGTGCATGCTAGATAATTAATTTAGAATTTATTTGCTTTAAAAAATCCTAGATTAATAATTCTTGGATAATTTAGTTTGAAACTTTAGCAAATTAATTAGAATAAATTAGTTAGCTTAAAATAATTAGTTGATACTTTTAAATTTATTAGTAGTTGATAATTTTCAAAAACCAAACTTATACAAGTTCTCGTGTTAAACATTGTGATTAAACAAACATTAAAAATTCCGAACGTCAATCCTTGAGAGACGACTCGAGTTAAGCTTGTCAAATCTACACGCGATCCCGTTATTTTGCAGGCGAGCTATTAGATTTCTGACAATTATTTATATAGTAGGCACACATCCTGCGGAATTACTCCCGAGTAAGCTAGACTTTATGCTTCATAAAGCTCGAATCAAAAATTGGCGCCGTTGCCGGGGAATGAAATAGGTTTTGATAATATTTGTTCGTGTTATTTTATGCTTTTCCGTTTATTTGTATAAAGGTTCTTTGTTTGCCACTCGATGCGTTGATGTTGTTTGTTGTTGATGCTAGGACGTCGAATTCGTAGAAACGAACTTGCTATATATATAGACAACATCGAACGAGTTGGGAGACCGAGAAGACTCTTTCATTCCCCCGACGCAATTAATCGTAAAACAAATTCGGCCAACATGTCAAACACTACCCCTATTGGAGGCCGAGGACCAGGAGGAAGAGGAGGAGGACGAACGAATGGTGGACGAGGGCAAAGAAATGACAATAATACCCCTCTACGATACCAACCATATGGGATGCCGCCCACCGATGGTCTAAACTTTGGAGACCCACAAGACGATAATCATCAAGAAGATCTACCAATTCTTGATCCTAATCACGCGCATAACGACGGAAACAACCAAAGGATCAATAACGAAGAGAATCAAGAAGGAAACCAGTTCTTCAACGATCCAAACAACGGGGAGCCCCAAGGCCAAGATAATCGTCAAGCAGAGATTCCAGAAAATCAAATCAACCGTCCACAGCACTTTAGGAATCGAGCGGAAGCTCAAGCATACAACGCTCATGCAAACGAGGAGTTCTTATGCAACCAATTTGGTAATGGCAGGCCCCAGCCCCAAAATAACCAACAACACAATGAGAATGTAAATCGGGAACGAGCACCGAACCATTTCCAAAATAGACGAGGAGGACGACAGTACGATAATGGTCAAGATGATGATACACTGGACGATGAATATGAGGATGAAAACGAGTTTCATGAGGATGATTATTATGAGGATGGGGACAATTTTGGAGGAAGACGTGCAAATTTTGGAGGAAGACATGCCCCTCGATATCAAAACATACGAAAACAAAGTGATCTCGCATGCCCAACCATTGGACCATATAGCTCAGCAATAGTTTTAGGCCAAGCGGCTAGAAACTACCATTTGAGGACCGACGATTTGAATAGACTACCTTCTTTCTATGGTTTGCCGAATGAAGACCCACTCGAGTTCGTTCGAGAATTTTACATATCACTATATGGGATTCAAGATCGAGGACTCAGTGAAGGACATCTTAGAATGAGATACTTCCCTAGTACCCTGAAAGATAAAGCGAAACGATGGTTTAATCAATTGCAACCTAATTCYCYAACAAATTGGGGRATGSTTTACAAGAAATTTGTRGGAAGATTTTACTCRGCCCAAACGACGACAAAGTTGAGGAGGGAAATTTCCAACTTCGAGCAATTGGATGGCGAATTATTTCACGAGGCATGGTATCATTTTAAGGAGCTCCTAAATGCATGTCCACACCATGGTAACAATGACAAAATGGTCAACAATTACTTTTATGAAGGATTATTGCCGAATTTCAAGCAACAAGTGGAAACACCAGTAGGAGATTTCGGGGGCTTAACCGCGGAGGAAGCATGAGATATTTTTGAATTAATAAGTGACAAGTCGAGGCAAACAAGTTCAAGGCCTCGAAAACTTAGAGTGAATGAGGTTTCAGTTGCGCGAGCGGAGGATGACAGGATCGATAAACTTACAAAGCAAGTGGAGTTGTTGACGGACATGATGATGAAGCAACAATCGCAATCTTCAAAAGAGACATGTGGAATTTGTGGAGCATTTGGACATGGAGCGAATGCGTGTTCGGTGATTTTTGATGATGAATCGAACATAGAGGTCAACGCTGTGCAAAATCTCCAACACAACAATTCTGGGCAGAAACCCACAAACCAATTTCAGGCACAGCGTGATTCTCCTTTTTTCAAGTGGGGTCCTGAGAACCCACATTATGCGCCGATGAAGCCACAGACCGACCCACGGTACCTTCCTTCACCACCACCGCCCACGAAGGGGCAAACGTCAAACCCGGTTAAACCAAATGATAAATTGTTGGTTTGGAAACAAAATCAAGTGACTGAGATGCTCATTAATAGAGAGGGACTTGTAAAAGTGAATGCAAATATAAACGACCTCTCAAAAAGGGTGAATAGTATTGACAGTCTCTCTAGGATAGTGCATGATCTTTCTAAGAGTGTGGAGATGATTGATAGGACGATAGGACAATTGGCGACTGACATTGCGAGATCAAATAAGGAAAAGGACAAGTTTCCGAGTCAAACGGAGCAAGCCTCAGCAATTAAAGTCCTACGCAGTGGAAAAGTGATCGATAATGCAGTCGAGATAAATGACGGAGGGGATGAAGAGATGACGGAGAATCCAACACCGGCATCGCCAAAGGGAGATGAATCCAAGCCGATAGAACAATTGCATAAGACACCAAACCCTTACATTCCGGGATCTTTGAAGAGGAAGCTCACAAACAAAACTCTCACTTCGCCGATAGTCGAAAAAGCTCCATTTCCAAGCCGCCTTCGACCAACAAAAGAAAATAAGAAGTTCATGGAGCTTTACAACTTGCTGAAGAACGTCAACATCAACCTTCCTCTTTTGGATGTGATCAAAACGATGCCGGCATATGTAAAGTTCTTCAAGGAGCTTGCTACAAAACATAGGCATTCAGAGACAAGTCAGTACGTTCCTCTAACGAAGGAGGTGAGTGCGTTATGCAAGCAACCACTGCCTACGAAGGAGAAGGACCCTGGAAGCTTTTGTGTCAATATTACATTGGAGAATGGGCAACAAGCGCGCAGAATGCTTGATCTTGGCGCGGGAATTAACTTAATGCCGCATTCCCTTTATAAGCAATTTGATTTAGGACCATTGAAGCCGACAAGGATGCGTCTCCAATTAGCGGATCGTTCAATTCGCCAACCATTGGGAATTGTAGAAGACGTTTTGGTGAAAGTAGGTGAATTAATAATACCAGTTGATTTTGTAATTTTAGATGTTGGAGAGATGTCGAGAAAGGACAAGGGGCATACTATTCTTTTACGTCGTCCTTTTTTGTCTACCTCCCATGCGGTGATTGATGTGAACAAAGGGAGGATGAGCATGTCTGTTTTGGGAGAGAAAGTTACTTTTTCTTTGCGAGATGTGAATAATTGCCCCGCGCCATTGATGGAAGAAGAAGAATGTTCGTTCGTTGACCCGGTAGATGCATGCGTCCGAAAGCTTAAGAGCATAACGGTTTTGGACGAGATGAACGTCGAGAACGACAATGATTTTCTTAGCAGGGAGGAGGTAGCCGAGCTATTTGGTATTGATTTTTGTGACATTGGAGCGAACCTTGCGATTATGGACCCCAACGAAACATTTGAGAAGGAGTTTCAAGTGAATGACATGGTGGAGTTAGGTGATCCACCGCAAGTCGAGTATTGATCGCTGAAATGCGTCGAGCATGCGACGTAAAATGTTGCGCTTCTTGGGAGGCAACCCAAGCGTTAGTTTTTCTTTAATTTTTATTTTGATTTTTTTTTAGTTTATTTTTTTTGTGTTAATTGTCGTGGTGCGTTTATGTGTGTGTTAATGTGCAGAAAATCCGATTTTACGATTTCATCTCCGCCGATCGAGGTCGCAATCCGACCCAATTTAGCCGCAGTCCGGCAACCTTTTGATGAGCCGCAATCAGGCCGATTCAATTCCACACGATGTGCCACCGGGCACTTGCGCACAACACAATTGACTACAATCGTTTTTAATTAAAGACAATTCCAATCACGAGTTCAAGACGAAGGATTATTGCACAAACATTTTGGAAAGACTCAACTATCGATTTTTCAAAGATGTTTTCTTATCTCCCTTACTTTTATTTTCTTTATATTTATGGCAATCAGGAGTTTGTCACATTTTTAAAGGGGGGGATGGTTGAGTGTGAATTATAGTTGAAATTTGTGCAAATTTAAATTTTTTCGTAGGTTTGTAGTGCTAGATTTTACGTGATTGATCACTATTTTTGCGCTGTATTGTGTTTGTATGGCTTTCCTGTCAAAGTTAGCTAAGTATGATTTGAGGTTCTAGTCTTTTTAGCGTGCATAAGTGCACATATATTTCAAAACTTATTATTTATATATTGTAAAATGGTGCTTATTCGCAAAACCTTAAAAGTAGCGTCAATTCAAAACTTTTTCATGCAAAAAGCCTGTGAGTAGCCTGAGTGTTTATCATCTTTGCATGTGCTTGAATGAGTTTCTGATTTGATATCTCTTTGAAACCGCTGTGTGTAGTTGATTTTGAAAATATGGTTAAGGCACAGAAAAAATCTATTCCGGCCATATCCATAAATTTTTAGCCACTATAAATTTCGAATGAGCCAATCATAGCCAAATTATCCATGCCTATAGCCTTGAGTGATTTTATAGAGTCGACCCCTACTAACCCATTAAAAGCGTGGGGTAGGAGTTCATTATTTTTATTGGTTATTAGTGTTTTGGAATTTTTATTAGGAATTTGTGAATTAATGTAATTAAGGTCCACCATCCTTCATAAAAAAAGAAGGAACCCCATTAAAAAAAAAAGAATAAAAGGGGATATATAAAAAAATAGAGAAAGAAAAAGAAGGATGGTGAATCGTGTTAAGTCATTGTTTATGCGCTAATAAGACTTGTGTTTTATTGTTTATGTTATTATGAAGCCTAATGTTTAAAGGCAAAGAGTTGAGTTGTAATAAGAAGCATATCATGAGCTTCAATTGTGTTTAAGTGGTTTGAGCTTCAAGTCGGTTTTAGAGTTACGAGTTGAGAAATAGCCTATGTTTAAAGGCTACGAGAGTTAAGTGAGGTTTTTATTTTTGAACGAGGTTAAACAAAATGCTTTGTGATTAGATTAGGTTAGGTGAGTTATTTAGCCAAACGACTTATATATTCCATACCCGTCCAAAGAGCATTACATTACAACCCGAAAAGACCTTTTCCGATTCTTAGTTCAGTAACACACTTAATTTGCGATTGAAAAGAGATTTATTTTCGGTTCTTGTTTATTGTACTTGTATTTGTATGATTTGAGCGTATACACGTCCTATGCAGCAATGTTTGAGTGCTTTTGAGTGAACACCCCTATATATTACCTTTTTGGGAGGATGCATGATTTGATTTTGAATCGACATTGTAATAAGGGTGGAGTGTTTGACGTTGCGTGAATTGTACCTATATTTTCAAAATTACCTATGTAGCACGACACGGATATTTGCTTGAGCTTATTTTCTTTCTTGTTATACTTTAAAATTATCGTTTGTTCGAGGACGAACAACCCAATAAAGCGTGGGGTAGTTGATTAGAGTAGATTTGTCCTTGTTTTTATTATTTTTTTAGTTCGTTTTTCTATTTTTTTTTGGTATAAGTTGGACGATTTAAGCTTAATTTTGTATTTTCATAGTTCCAGCTTATTTTACCGTAATTTGATCATAATTGATGTAATTAGGTGATATTTCATTTTTCTTTACCTGACAGCTAAGTAACCGGAAGAGTTTAGCGCGTAATAGACGAAGTTCGATGTTCAAGAATAGGAGAACGAGCTTTCCGGTGAAATGAGTAGCAAAAGATCGAGAAACGGAGACAGACGGTCTGTCCCGTCGACTAACACGAGCGTCGATGCTTCATCGACGCAAGCCATGATCCGCGTCAGTCGACGCAAGGCCGACGCAACATTCTGAATCGTCGATTGAAGGGGCGTCAGTCGACGCAACTTTCTGAAGCGTCGATGCAAGCCCGCGTCAGTCGACGCACCCGCCCAGCCGACGCGCACACCCAGGCAGCAACGACGCCGAGCACCGACATGCGTCAGTCGACGCACTGTCGACGCGACGGCCCGGAATTCCGATTTTAGGGTTTCTTGTGCGCCAAGACTTGCAATATCTATATAAACCCTTCATATTTTGGTTTAAAGAGAGAACCACGATCCAAGACACCTACCTAGGGTTGAGAAACCTATTTTCAACACCCTACAACATATTTTAAAGATCTAAGTC
>BMAC01000862.1:226786-257758 GCA_014905375.1 Phtheirospermum japonicum
GATTAATTTAATTATTGCTTTAGTTTTGATAATTAGTTGATAATTGGTTATTGCTATGTTATTGCTTGAGAATTTTGAGATTAATCTTATTGTTCTTGAGAATCACATGTTTAGTTTAATTCATATTATTTCGTGCATGCTAGATAATTCATTTAGAATTTATTTGCTTTAAAAAATCCTAGATTAATAATTCTTGGATAATTTAGTTTGAAGCTTTAGTTAATTAATTAGAATAAATTAGTTAGTTTAAAATAATTAGTTGATACTTTTAAATTTATTAGTAGTTGATAATTTTCAAAAACCAAATTTATACAAGTTCTCGTGTTAAACATTGTGATTAAACAAACATTAAAAATTCCGAACGTCAGTCCTTGAGAGACGACTCGAGTTAAGCTTGTCAAACCTACACGCGATCCCGTTATTTTGCGGGCTAGCTATTAGATTTCTGACAATGATTTATATAGTAGGCACACACAAAAACTTGAATCAGGAATCTCCTTCTTACTGATACTATTAGCACGTCCCACGTTCGTACTCATTCTCAGCCCGCTGATATTCTCACTAAAGCCCTTGGTTCACAACAGTTTCTTCATCTTTTGGGCAAGTTGGGCATTCGAGATCCTCATGCTCCATCTTGAGGGGGAGTATTAATATATATTAGGTTAATATAGGTATTTTATGTATTATCTTGTTTAGCAAGTTAGGACTTGTGGGCCTTGTAAATAGGTTTGTATATAAACTCTTTTACGCTAATGAAAAAGGAAGACTTTCAAGTCACAATCACCCCTTATATATTAATGCAAAATCCTTCTAACCTATGTGTCTGCTTCGTATGCTTCGTTTGACAAATAAAAAATTATGGTGCTTCATTTGCTTATGTGTCATACGAGTCTAATATTTACCTAATTTAATATTTTTTTATTGTATCTTACCCAATTTAATTTTTTTATTATATTTTTCCATATTCCATACTTTTCTTTGATTTTTCTAATATAAAAATATAAATAAGTCATATATAATTAGTAGAAAAGATATAAATTAGTTATTTTAATTAAAAGACAAACTACATATGAAATAATTTTAATTATAAAAAAAAACTTTATTATGAAAATAATTAAATAAGTTTTATTGATAATAGAATTTAAAATAATTTTATTTTTTTGAGTTTTAAATATTCTATGTAGGTAAAATATGAGTTCTTTATAATGATCTAAGTATGTGATTGAATATTAGTAATGTATTCAATCTAAATATAAAAATATTAAATTATATACTAATAATTAATAAACATTGATTAGACACGAGTACAATGCGCCACAGGTTGAGAGTATAACATCTTTTGAATATCTAAAAGTATGTAACTAATAATCATTAACGAGTTTATTCTAAACATTAATATATAAAATGACTTAATAATAATAATTAATTAAATAGATATTAGACACGGGTTTAGAATCTGACGCCTTTTGAATTTTTGTAAGTATGTAACTAAGATTATTAATAAATTTAATTTAAACATCAAATAAAAAATTATTTTATATTTATAATAATTAGTAAATAGATTAGACATGTACAAGGGACGGGTTGAGAATACATTATTTTAATTTTTTATTTTTTATTTAAAATTCAGTAATTATCACAAATATATTTTTATATTTATCTTTGATAAGCCCCGTGTAATACACGGGTGTTAAACAAGTATATATTAATGCGAAATCCTCATAATCTATGTGTCTGTTTCATATGCTTCGCTTGGATAATAAAAGTTTTTGGTGCTTTGGTTGCTTATGTGTCATCCGAGCCTAATATACCTAATTTAATATTTTTCTTTTATTGTATCTTGCTTAATTTAACATTTTTTTATTATATTTAGTCTAATTTAGTAGTTTTCTTTTATTATATTTTTTTCTAATTCAATAATTTTCTTTTATACTCCTAATATAAAAATATAACCAAGTCATAGATAATTAGTAGAAAAAAAAATCTAAGTTAATTATTTTAATTAAAATATAAATTACAAATGAAACAATTTTAATTACGAAAAAAATCTTATTTATGAATAATTTATTTTGAAAATTTAAATATTTTATACAGGTAAATTACGATATATTTATAATAATTGGAGTATGTAACTAAATATTAATAATGAATTAAATCTAAATATAAAAAAATAATAACTAATTAATATTTATTAGACAATAACATAGTGCGAGAAGGCTTGAGAGTATGACACCTTTTGAATTTTTCAAAGTATGTAATTATAATTATTAACAAAATTAATCTAAATATAAAAATATAAAATGAATTAATAATAATTAATTAATATAGATTATACATGGGTTGAAAATGTAATATCTATTGAATTTTTATAAGTATGTAAATATAATTATTAACAAATTTAATCTAAATATTAAAATATTATATTAATTAATTATTATAATAATTAATAAATTGAACAGAGTACAAGTTGAGAACACATCCTTTTAATTTTTTATTTTAAATTTAGAATTTTTTAATTTCACAAATATTTTTTATATTTAATTTTTTATAAATCCCGTGTAATACACTGGTGTTAAACTAATAATCTTATTAATCCATGTCGTAAGTTTGGACCTTGAGTCCTTGACTATCCATCATCCAATTAATTTGGTCGTTAAAGTTCATATACCTTGTAATCAAGTCCTCATAAGAAAACAAAAAAGCAAAATGTTTGGACACATTGAAATAAGGTTTGCCCGAACGTTACGAGTCTATGAAAAAGACACATCTTGAGGGAGAAGGTTTTGGCCTTTGCATAGAAGTGTGACTTCCGAATACTACTCGAAGTTTACGTATGTATATTGAGTTAAATAATTATTTGAAATCTGTCGGATAGAAGATTACTGTATTTTTATACTTTAACAAAATGTTTACGATATTTTGACAAAGTTTTATGATATTTATTGATAAAAAATATGTGATAATGTAATTATATTTTGTGAGTACTATGAAACCATAAAAATGTTGGTCTCACATAAGATCAGAGATGGTACATTAAATATGATAGACCTTAGTTATAACGTATTATAAGTGTGTTTACATTTATTTAGCTCACAGAGTAAAATTGATATTCGTATTCCTATATCAAACTTCAATAAAGAAAACGAGTTTCAAGTAAATCTAAGAACAATTCAGATGAAGGGATAGGTTTTTGTTACATGTTGAATTATAGCCGTATGAAAAGAGTCAACATAGGGCCCGTTTAACTGTGATAATCAAGAAAATGATTGACGGGATTAGCAAAGTTGGAAACAAAAATCCAAACTCACGGCCGTCAACTTAGACTTTAACTTCGGTCTGCATCATTCATAGTTCATTAAGAAAAATTCAATGTTAGCCCATCAGTAAATCGGGCATTGAACCACGTCCCCGGAGAGGTAGGATAATTGGGCATTGCGTAAAACCCCAAAAAATAATGTGAATGAACTACCTGAACTGAGGGACGTGTCGTGGACTTGGATTTTTTTAATGTGATTCCGGAGACCTACACCTCTTTCCAGAGGTCAGCCGGGATGACGTGACAGACGGGTCATGTGTCCCATGTAAATTTTCCAATAGATTGGATTGATTGTTGCTAAAATATCAAGATTAATAATCGCTTCCAACCAATAATGGACTCATCAATTTAGCAGTTAAACTTTGGTATTCCATTCCTTTTTCTTCACCCACAAAATGATGATGATCAGAAACCCATATAATTTTTCCTTTCATTTCTTGATCACCATCATACAATTTTCCCTGCCCCGAAATGGTTTTTCCCAGGAAACAACAGACACCATATATTCCACTCTCATCCTCAGAGACTCCGACACCATACACTCGAGTGGCCATCAGTTCACCTTAGGATTCTTCAGCCCCATGGGGACCACCAGACGGTACATGGGCATATGGTACTCCGTCTCCCCATCATCCGTCACCTGGGTCGCCAACCGCAAAAACCCACTCAACGACATACGTGGCACCATCTCCATCTCCCCGTGTGGCACATCGTCCTCCGAAACCGAGACAAGCAAGTAATCTGGTCAACAAACGCAACATCATCAAACACATCAACAAAAGCTCAGTTAATGAACTCCGGGAACCTCGTACTCCAGGATATCATAACCGGGACCACGTTATGGGAGAGCCACGGCCACCCTGTCGACTCGTTTCTGCCGGACATGAGACTCAGCTATAACCCAAGAACAGGGGAGAGAGTTGCTTTGAGCTCATGGAGAACAATCCAGGACCCGGCCTGGGGAAATTTTACCGCGGGCCTTGACTTAGTCAGCATCCCACAGATTTATATCTGGGAAAACGGGGTCAAGCGGTGGCGGAGCGGGCCCTGGAATGGTCAGGTCCTGACAGGTGTCGCGAACATGTACCCTGGTTATGTAGATGGTTTCAGCGTCGGGACAGAGAAGGACGGGACTTGGAATTTCGCGCGCATTTTTAGACAACAATCTACGTTGAGGAATTATTTAAATGCCGATGGGGTACTAATAGGGGAGGCTTGGGATTTGGGGAGAAGTGAGTGGAACGTGAGGTGGGAGGCCCCATCTATCGAGTGTGACTTTTATAACAAATGTGGACCGTTTGCGTTGTGTTCTAATGAAAGTAGGCCGATTTGTAGTTGTTTGAGAGGGTACGGGCCGAGGGATAGAGAGGACTGGAGCAGAGGGGTTTGGACGGGGGTTGTGTTAGGACGACGTTGTTGCAGTGCGAAAGGGATGACAGCGCAACGGATAGAAATAAGGAGGATGGGTTTTGGAGGCTAAGGTTGATTAAAGTGCCGGATTTTATGCAGTGGCGGGCAGCTAGTGCGGGGAGTGAATGCCCGAGCATGTGTTTGAGAAATTGTTCTTGCTTGGCGTACGCGTATGATCCAGGGATTGGGTGTATGTTTTGGAACGATAGCTTGATCGACGTTCAGAGGTTCCCACGTGATGCTGGTTCTGATTTTTACATTCGTGTTGCTTACTCGTTGGTTGGTATGCTTTTTTTCTTTTTTTAATAGTCATCGTCCATTTCTGAATAGATTTGATAGGTTTGTATTTCCTTTTCAATACTGTGTTTCATTTGGCATTTCATATACACTGTGTCACATGTATAATAATCATGATACCATTGTTTTTTTTTTTTTTTTGGTTTCTTTTTTATATATCGTGTAATGAAAAGAAAACAGAGAGCTGTTCACAAAACAGAACAACTAGAATTATGATAATGATATCTTCTTATACACACAGCATTTGCGAAATGTGTTTTGAATATCATAAGAAGCATGGTATGGAATAGAAAGAACCCGCTTGAGCTCTCTAATAGTTGTAACTAATTGTACTGAATGGTTTGCTCTATTTCTGTGGTAATTAATTATATTGAAGGCAGATCACGTGGTGTCTTTGATTAAAATGTTTGTCCTGTTTCAGATGAGTAGTAACTAAGATCAAGGATGTTTGTTTTGTTACAGATAATAATGAGAGCAATAATAAAGTAGTCATTACAATTTCAGTGATTGCCAGTTTGGTTACTGCCTTCATTTGCCTATTTCTTGCTTGGTTGGTGTGTAAACTAAAAGGTAAGATTTTCCCCCAAAAAAGTAGAGTAACGTTATTAAATTTAGAGATGGTAATAGATATTCATTTTGTTGTTGTTTGAGTAGACAAAAAAAGGAGATTAGCATTTGCACGGGCAGAAAAAAGCCGATCTGATTCGAGCGAAATCGTGCTTCGAAGTGAGATGGACAATGAGTTGCCATTGTACAGTTTTGAGATGCTAGAAATTGCAACTAACAATTTTGATTTGAGCAATAAGTTAGGAATGGGTGGTTTTGGTCCAGTTTACAAGGTCAGCATCTTTTGATTTTAATATTCATGTTTTTCTTCTTTTTTTTTTTTTTTTTTAATGTTTTGGCTTTACAAGGGTCATAATTTGAAAATTGTTGTTTCTTTGCAGGGTGAATTGGCAAATGGAAACGCAGTCGCAATAAAACGGCTTTCAGCTGCATCCGGACAAGGCTACAAAGAGTTCATGAATGAAGTGCTTGTGATATCTAAATTCCAACATCGGAATCTTGTTAGGCTATTCGGTTGCTGTGTCGAGAAAAAAGAAAAGATGCTGGTCTATGAATATTTGCCGAATAGAAGCTTAGACATCTTTCTCTTCGGTCAGGACGGAGATAAAATGCAAAATGTTCTTGATTGGAGGACACGATTTAATATAATTGAAGGTATAAGTAGAGGTATATTGTATCTTCACAGGGACTCCAGGTTAAGAATAATTCATCGGGACCTGAAGCCGAGTAACATATTGCTCGACCAAGATTGGAATGCGAAGATTTCGGATTTTGGCATGGTGAGAATATTTGGAGGCAATCAAGATCAAGCCAGCACCGGAAAAGTCGTCGGAACTTAGTGAGTATAATCACATTCAATTAAAATTAGTAGGTTTGCTCATGAGAATACTTTTCAAGACAGTCATTTACATTGCTTTTAGCTAACTAGAAATACTATATCGTAGCGGGTACATGGCCCCGGAATATGCGATGGGGGGTCAATTTTCGGAAAAATCCGATGTTTTTAGCTTTGGAGTTCTTGTGTTGGAGATCATTAGTGGGAAAAAGAACACTAGATTCTACGACAATGAATTTTCCGTTGGCCTTCTGGGATACGTAAGCCACTGCGCGCTTTTTTAATTATGTTTAAAATTCTTGAATTAGTTATGTATTTTCTAGTCATCAGAATTAATTCAATTTCTTTCCCTTCTCTAGACCTGGAAATTGTGGAATGAAGACAATGCAGTGGATTTGATAGATACGAGGATATCGGATCCGGCTCTCCAGGCGGAGATCATGAGATGTTTGCATATTGGATTGCTGTGTGTCCAGGAATTCCCTATGAACAGGCCCAGCATATCAAATGTTCTTTCAATGCTCAGTAGTGAAATTGTTGATCTTCAAATGCCGGAACATCCGGGTTTTACAGACAGGTGGGTCCGGCCTCAAACCGGATCTTCGTCTTCGACCCAAACCCGTTCGGCCAATATCACTCACACAGTGCTTGAAGGGAGATGAGTTTATTAACTCGAAATTCCGAGTTTGATTATTTTCCCCCTTCTCATATGTATAAATATAAAAGTAATTCCTCAGACGATCATAAGTGATGTACAGAAAAAATGAATTTTAGAGGATTGAGATATGGAATCAAGATCATTGGATAAAGCTAAACTAGTCAAGGTTTTGGTTTTATTTTTATACAATAATCACTACAAAAATACGGGTAATATCGACAAGAATTTTTGTCAGCAAACCTATCGGAAGAGTGACTATCGACAAGATTGTTGACGGTTAGCCTCGTCAACATTTTCTTCCTCTATAGCTCAACGCCGACGGGTAATCATGCTCGTTGGCAGTTTTATCTACGAGATGCCGACGGGCCCTGCCTATCAGGATACTCCATGACCACCCATTTATATATGTCGGCATATACTGACAGAACGCCGACGGAAAGAAGATGCCGCTGGCAAATTGATGACGGGTTGTCGGTTGTTGGTGAGTGTCGATGGGCATTGTCGTCGGTTAATGTCGATGTGCAATAGTCCGTCGGCAAACACGTCGATTGTCATATTTAGGAGGGTATTGCACATCGGCGATTTTAAATCATTTAAACACGTCGATTGTCATATTTAGGAGGTGCCAGATTTTTTTTTAAATTATTTTAAATCTTCTTATTTATTTCTCATGTGCATATTTAGAAGGTATCGAAAATTAAAAATCACCAATCAAACATAAATTCTTGAAATATATATGGTTTACGTCATATTCAAGCATAATAAACTCCAAACAACTTAAATGTTTTCATATATAACACTATTGTTAAGGTGGAGGAGGTTGCTGAGTTACGTATTAGGCCATCGCTGCGTCAATCCCACCCTGCACATGTTGCCGGAGCAGCGCCTGGACCTCTAGTTTCTCTCGCGCATGCGTCTTGCAGAGCTCCTACTGCCTCTTCTTGCACGCCTCTTTCTACGTCTGGAGCTGCTTTGGATGGGCCCACTTGTACGCCTCTCTCTGCGCCTTGACATGATCCTGATAAGTATCACTAGTTGTGTCTGGAGTTACGTGACACGACTATCGTGATGAGATGAATAAATTCCGTCTCTGTAAATCTTTGAAATCACAAGTTTCCCGAAGCATCCAGTGCCAAAATGTCGATTCTTGTTCACCCTGATGATGTCTAGATTGACCTTGTCCTCTTCAACGTTGATAAAAATGATTTTTATGCACATTTTTCAACTTATTTAATAAGGTCTCAATTCTTGTTTATCCATATATAACGTCTTTTAATTTAATTTTATATTATATAGACGTTATTTCATATTTGGTATTGTAGTTTTGTAAAAACGCAGTTTTCAGATATGATGTTAGGTTTTGTGATAGATGTCACCAGATCTAACATCAACTGAATCTCAGAAACAGCAGCGGAAATAAATAAGTAAAACACAATAGATTTAAATTTCAGTTCGTAAGCAAACGTGCTTACGAATTTGGGTGTACAAACCCGGAAATTATATTACTTTTCAAACGTTCAAATCCGATTACAAAATAATAGAAAGTAATATACGAAAAACAACTTGTATCAAACAATTGATACAAAAAATACTCGTCGCTTCTTCTTTAGTAGAATTCCTCCATTGGTTACGCAACGTAGAGATCCTTCTAATTTTCCAGCAAAGCTCCGAGTATGCCGTATGTGTTCTGCTTTAAAGATGCGTTCGTGTTGTGGGTTTCTTTTGCGTCTTGGTCTCATATATAACAAGACTCCAAGTCTTGTTAAACAAGTTAAGAAAAGTATTTTGGAAACTAAATAAAATCCTAAACTCCAACTAAGAAAGAAATTTAGAGTTCTAAAATACTTTGCGTCCTAAGAAAGGCAAACTACAAACAAGGAAATTATTGTTGAAAATAATATTCCCAACAATCTCCCGCTTTTGCCTTTTTGGACAAAACAACCATGACGCAACCAAAATGTTCAAAACAAAATAACTCCCCCTAAATAAGCAAATAAAAAAAATAATTGTTCCACAAACAACCAAAAACCAACAAACTAAGGAAAGCATAAAAGGAACCTAAACTCCTCGAGCCTTCTGCGCCTGTCTGGATGACGAAGATGTCCCTTCACCATCAGCTTTCCTTTTCCTCAGCTTTTTCTTCATTTTCCTCAAAAACTTGTTTTTGAAGCGTATCTTCTTTCGCCTCTTCGCACTAGCCAAGCTTGCCAACACAGTGGCAGCTTCAGCATCAGAAACACCAACAACACCATCCTCATCATCGTCATGTCTATCTCCCCCTTTTTGTTCAGAACCAAAAGGGCCTCAAGGAGGCAACCCCTCAAAGCTAATAACTGAGCACGCTGACTATCAAGCTGGGCAATTTGGTTGTCTAGTAAGGTCACTTGAGCACGGACAACCGGAGCCATCAACTGTACCATGGTGTCACCGGTGACAGTACTCGCAGAGGTGTCACCACGGGCATCACCAACCTGAACAGGCGCACTCCAGGGAAAATCTACAACGCGGGCTCCAGAGAGGTGCTGGCTCCTCAAGGTGAGCCACTCCGCCTCACCAGTGAGGGAATCATCCGCGGAAGGCGTAAAGCCTTGGTTTTCCAAAATATTGTAAATCAAAGAGGCAAAACAAAGTGACGAGGAAGACTTAGAGGAGGCAAACCTTGTGACCATATCAAACACGAGCTGCCCGAAATTGAACTGGATCCCTTTGACAACTCTGAAAAGGAACTGAGCCTGAGGTCTGGTCAGCACAGTTGAGTTCTTCGAGGGCACCCAGTTGAAAATTGCCACCTTATGCAGGACGGAGTAAAGCGAAGTCATCCTTGTGCTGGGCAACTGTTCGCGCCAAGTGGTGAGTAGCCCGCCAGACAAGAAACCAATGACTTCGTCCATGTCATCAACAGTGGAGTCACCCTGATAAGCCGCAGTCCCATAAGCCGCATTAATCAACTCAGGAGTGAAGGCGTAAACCTTTCCGCGTACATATAACTTTCCATAATTTGGAGAATTATCTACCGCAACCAAGGGAAGAAGGTTGGCATAAAACTCCACAATGACATCCCGGACAAATGGCAGGGCGATGGAGACCGTCGAATACAGGCCCCTGTCCTCAAAGAAAGCAATCATATTTTGGCGTTTGAACAATTCAACAGGCACGCGCCTTTCATCAATCATGCCCCGAGACTTGTAGACAGAGAAAAGAGCCTCGGCCTGGGTGGATAAAATTTTTTCAGAAAAAGGAACCAAATCCTCTATCTCCACTTCATCAGGAACTGTGGCAATGTCAGCATCCTCAAAGGGAGGAGACCCTGGAGCCGGAGGAGGTAAATCAATCGCAGTAGCCGACCTCGGGCTGGAGGGAGAAACATCACCTGGAATGGGTGATGTTGGCTTCGGTGACAGATCACTAGTTCCAACATCAGTCTGCTGAACATGTTCAGCTAAGGTAGCCCTGGACTTCTTCTTCCCTTTCTTCTTGGCAGCCTTCACAGAATTCACCAGGTGTACAAGAGAAATTTCATCTGAGTCATCAAGAGATTGTTCAAGCCCAGTGTCAAAAGTCGGTGAAGCTGGAGACGTAGGCACAACAGGAGGCTCGGGAACAGTAGGATTAGCCGAACTGGATACTTCACCAGTGAAGAAATCCACGATTTCATAGGGTGGTCTAGAATATCCAGTCCCTGTTGAACAAGGAGAGACCTTGATAGAAGCCGGTGGGTTCTTCTTTTCGGCAAGCGATACAGTCTGCTTGCGACGTCTACGACCCTTTTTGGCAGCTGGGAAAGCAATTGAGGGCGCCGGAGCCATGACAGTCGCCGGAGGCACAAATTCCTCGTCATCTGAGTCAGTGGCAACTGTAACATCATCGGTGAGATTCATGTGCTCGATTGGCACATTGCGACGTGGCCCAGCTCTTCTCTTAGGGACCGCCGGCGGGACAACCCCTGGAGGAATATTTCGCAGCCGCCGTGACCGCTTCAGGGTGGGATCACCAATGCGCCCAAAGACCTCGGCGATAAACGACAGATTAGGAGGGTTGTCGACATCAATCACATTCCCAGGTTGACCAGCGATATGACAAGAGAGCTCACCGGAGTGGAACCACTTGGTTCTTGAACAACTGGTGATGGGTGTCGGGCAAAAGCAACACCAATCTCCTTGCGGATGTCCAGCCCTCCAAATCTCGGTAAGATTGGAGCAACCTGTTTGCCGGAGCGCTCAGTTTCTATCGGAAGCTCAGGAACCCTAGAACCAGAAGGAGAGTTCGACATCCTGCAAATCCCAACAATACACAAGACAAAGAGTAATAAAATCGAGAAAAACTGAAAGGAATTAGATTTTGAGAAGGAGTTCTATATCACGGGTGAGAGAATTGAGGTGGGCTGGAACGGTAAGAAAATTTGCATTAATAGAAAACAAAAACTTACCGTTGGGAAGGAGAGAGAAAATCCACAAAAGAAGGAAATAAAATATTTACACAAATAACCCCACTAAAAAATAACTAGGAAATATCTCCCCAGGTAAAATAAAATTTCCTAATAAAAAGCCCACTATCCCTCAATACAAGGAACCATATCTCAAACTTATCTTCCCAAGAAACCCACTAAATCGGACTACCAAAAAAAATAAGACCGAATATCGCTGATGCTTAAAACATCACCATGGCAATATTGAAGACACGTTCCAAGTAACAATACAAGATTCGTATCAGACTCATAGAACTTTGCCCAGCACATCCGATCTTAGCTCCACTGGAACAATCAAACAACCACATCCTAAACAAAAGTCAAGAGAAGTCAGAATAAGTAGAGAACAAGAGAAACAGAACATTCAGCAATAGGAAAATTCACAAAATATGAATATCTTAAATTATGCCTAAAAATATGACCTACAAAGGTTAAAAATAATCACATAAAGAATTTTAGAGATTTTGATCAGTGTTGCTTTTCATGACTGATGACATCAGACCCAACATTGCATAAGGTGAAGTCAATGAAAACAAACCCCTTAACCCAAGTTAATGACAACGTCAAAATCGCTCAATAAGGTGAAATTTAAAGATCAGACCTTTAGTCTAGATTTTCTTCATCTTTTTAAGATTTGAAGAGAAATATTACATCTTTAGCAATTGCTTTTAACACCTTTTGGTTTTGGAACTGGGAGAAAACCTGTTTCTGCGGGAGAGTTTCACAATCACCAAACCGAAGAGGTTAGTCCTGTTGTCAACAGTTTTATTGCAACACATGACCTTATTTCTCTTTAATGCAGACTCAATGCATTCGTATGATGTATGAAACAGAAAATAAAAATGCATGTAAAATATACAGATGTTATGACTGATGACATCTTAGGGTGTCATAACATCAAACATAACACGGACTAGACTATGCACATTCCGAGATCTCTTCTCAGACGAGAGAAGGTCTCAAGATCTAATGCTTTTGTGAATATATCAGCGAGCTGGTTGTCTGTCCCTACATGCTCAAGACTTATTATCTTTCTCTCGACTAAGTCTCGGATGAAATGATACCTGATGTCAATGTGCTTTATACGAGAGTGATGAACTGGGTTTTTTGAGATGTCAATTGCACTCGTATTGTCACATAGTACGGTCAAAATATTGCTATGGAGATCGTAGTCTTCAATCATCTGGTTCATCCAAAGGAGCTGCGTACACGCACTTCCTGCCGCAATGTATTCGGCTTTAGCTGTAGACAAGGTAATACAGTTTTGTTTCTTGCTATACCAAGAGATTAGATTATTCCCCAAAAAGAAACAACCCCCTGTAGTACTTTTCCTATCAACTACATCCCCATCCCAATCAGAGTCTGTATAACCTACCAGTTCAGTGCATGTTTCTTTAGTATACCATAACCCTAAATCACTGGTTCTTGCCACATATCGAATGATTCTTTTAACCACCTTCAAATGTGACTCCTTAGGGTTAGCCTGATATCTCGCACACAAGCACACACTATACATAATGTCGGGCCTGCTGGCAGTTAAATAAAGAAGACTACCAATCATGCTTCTATAAAGGGTGTTGTTAACACCAGACCCAACATCGTCTCTCGACATTTTCTTATCTTTTCCCAGAGGAGTTCTCTTGGGTTTCTCACCTGCTAAACCAAAATTTTGGACCAGATTCTTGGCATATTTGGTTTGTGAAAGAAAAATTCCATCATCAAGTTGTTTAATTTGTAAGCCAAGAAAATATGAAAGATCACCTTGCATACTCATTTCGAAAGTGTCAGACATTCGAACAACGAAATCCTTCACCATCTGTTCATTAGTTGAACCAGAAATAATATCATCCACATAAATTTGGACAATAAGAATGTGTTTATGTGATTTGAGCAGAAACAAGGTCTTGTCAACCTCTCCTCGTTTAAAATTCAAAAATAGTAGATGTTGAGTTAGCCTCTCATACAAAGCCCTTGGGGCTTGCTTTAGACCATACAAGGCCTTTTTAAGTTTTAAAACAAAATTCGGGTTGTGAGGATCCACAAACCCTTTGGGTTGCTCAACATATACTTCCTTGCTCAAAACACCATTCAAAAATGCACTCTTAATGTCCATTTGATGTAATGGAATTTTTAAATGGCAAGCAACTGCTAGAAGTAATCTTACCGATTCTATACGTGCAACCGGTGCAAATGTCTCGTCAAAGTCGATACCCTCAATTTGAGTGTATCCTTGCGCTACCAACCTTGCTTTGTTTCGAACGATGTTCACAGCTTCATCCGTTTTGTTTTTAAATATCCACTTCGTTCAAGTGACGTGAGTATTTTCTGGGCGAGGGACCAGATCCCACACATCATTCTTTGCAAATTGGTCCAGCTCCTCTTGCATTGCTTTAATCCAAAATTCACTCTTCAATGCATCCTCCACTCGTTTAGGCTCTGTCTCAGCAAGAAAAAAGGTTTCCCAAATTTGAGAGCAATTAGTGGATAAACAGACATACCTCACCATCTCCTTGAAGTCTATATGTCTTTTCCTCGTACTCCTCTGATCAAGATCACCAATTATCTGCCCGGTTGGATGATTCTTTTGAATTCTTGAAGGAATATCTCTTTGATAGAGATCAATTTGAAGTTCAGGGTTCTCATCTTATGAATCTGAATCAGACTCAGGGGTCACCGGGAAAGGAGTTGAAACTGGTCTGCTCTCCAGTGTTATTACTGCCAGTTTCTTCATTAGACAGTGTTAGATTCGGTGATATGTCATTAGACCCGTCATCAACTGTAGCAGCAGCTTCTGTACCTGCATGATCATCTAAATCATCCACAACAAATTGAGGACTCTAATCATAAATTAAATCATTGTCCTCCACAGGTTTTACCCCACTAGTTGTATCATCAAATTTCACATTCACTGACTCCATCATGCAACGTATCCTAAGATTAAAAACACGATATGCATGACTATTTTGAGAGTACCCCATAAAGACACATTTATCACTTTTCGAATCGAGCTTCGAGAGGTATCCCCTATCATTTAAGACATAAAACACACACCCAAAAACGTGGAAATAGCTTAAGTTAGGTTTCTTGTTAAACAACAGCTCGTAAGGGGTGACATGTGATCCTGGTCTAAAATAGACTCTATTGATGGTGTGACACGCTGTGTTCATGGCCTCTGCCCAAAAACGTTTTGCAATACCATTAGAAATCAGCATGGTCCTAGTCATCTCCGCAAGAGATCTGTTCTTTCGTTCAACTATACCATTTTGCTGAGGGGTAATGGGAGAAGAAAATTCATGAGTAATTCCCTTTTTTGAACAAAGATTTGAAAATGACTCATTTTCGAATTCCTTTCCATGATTGGTTCTGATTCTTCCTATATTTACTCCAAAAAGAACACACAATCTCTTAGCAAGTTTTTTTAAAAGTTCAAATGTTTCCGATTTTTCTTTTAAAAACTCGATCCAAGTATATCTAGAAAAATCATCGACAATAACTAAAACATACCTTTTACCTCCGAAACTTTCCACTTTAAGTGGTCCCATGAGGTCCATATGCATGAGCTCAAAGCAACTAGATGTGGTAAGGCTTTGGACACATGGGTGTGGTACTTTAACTTGCTTCCCTTTTTGACATGCTTCACAAATAGGGGTGATCTTCGTGTTGAGTTTTGGCAATCCGTTCACAGCGTCTTTCTTAACAAGCCTCTCCAACATCTTGTAGTTAACGTGTCCGAGTTTTTTATGCTATACCTCGGCATCACTTAGCTGGGACAACTTACAAAATACATCTCCATTTATTTGATAGCAGTTGTCGGACGTTCTCTGGCCAGTGAGAATGCACGCACTTTCTTCATCATAGACCTCACATTTTTCTCGTGTGAATTTGACATTAAAGCCTCCATCACACAGCTGGCTAATACTTATCAAATTTGCAGTCAACCCTTCAACAAGTAGCACATATTCCAGTTTGGCAGTCCCTGGAACATGGAGTGTTCCTTGCCCAATAATCTGTCCATTTGCTCCTCCACCATATTTGACCTTTCCTTCTTTGAATTTAACGATGTTTGACAGAAGTTCTTCGGATTCGGTCATGTGTTTGGAGCATCCACTATCAAAGTACCAAGCTCCAGGAACGTGGAATTTCAAAGAGGTGTACATCATGTTGCACTTGATTTCTCCCTTTCTTACCCAGACTCGTTTCAATTTGGTGTTGCCTTTGGTGTTGACAGCTTGAGTCACATCACGAGTCCCATCATCTTGATTAATTCTCTTAAAAGGGCTTTTCTTCCCAGTTCTCTTCCAGCAGAAGGGATGAATATGGCCATGATCTCCACAGTGATGACAAACATACTGCCTTCTTCTCTTATTATGGCGCTTGACAGATTCTTGGTTGTGGCTGACTTGATGTGGTTGTTTCTCCGGTTTGTAGCCAATTCCGTGTCTTGAAGTTTCTGGGTACGACATTTCCATAATTTCATACAGTTTCGCCTTTCCCTTGATGAGGTTTGAAATTGTATCTTGCACCCTTTTTAGTTCAGCACTGACTCGTTCAAATTCCGAATCTTTTCTTGTAAGAGAGGTCTCCAAACGTGTAATGATCTTCACTTGATCATCTACCTCATGTGTCAGCTTTTCAACTTTGATCATAAGGGTTTCCACTTTCAAAACCTGATTTCCCCACTTAGAAAAAAGTTCATCATACTCTACGCGCAGTTTTTTGTATTCATTGCGAGGATTTTCAACCTCTGCATTCAGACACAGGGTGTTGGAGTTGATGTTGTGAACTCGAAAGTCGTCATCCCAGGCAACATGAGCGAAAAGAGAAGGTACTGACTCAGGTGAGTTAGAGTTGCTTCCATCTTCATCGAACTCTTTTGAAATGAGAATTTTCTTCCTTAGCGTATTCGCACATTCATTTTTGTAATGCCCCCAACCTTTGCACTCGTGGAATTGAATTTCGTTGAGTGGTTTGGAAGAAGTTCCATTCCTTGATTCAGAAGATGAAGGCTGGAAGTTGGATAACTTTCTTCCAGAAGACTTTGGAGGTGGTGTCTCTATCGAGGAACACGATGCTTTCCCTCCAATGTTGTTGTTTTTCCTCAAGTAGCGATTGAATTTTTGAGTAATAAGTGACACATCTTCCTCTCCAAGTGTGGTTCTTTCAAATTTGTCAAAGAGCTCTCTCCAGTTAGAATCTTCATCTTCATCTTTTGAGTTAACATCGGAGGTGAGAGCAACATTTTTCTCCTGTGAAGGAGAGTCTATATGCTCCATCTCTTATGTTCTGAGTGCACCGACCAAATCATCATAGACAAGTCAGTCAGTATCTTTGGATTCCTCAATGGCAACAACTTTCATACTAAACTTCTTTGAAATGGATCTGAGAAGTTTTCCAACAAGACGTGCACTGGACATGGGCTCGCCAAGGTTTCCAATTTCACTTGCTATGTCGGAGAGTCTCATGGCATACTCCACAACCGACTCTTTGTCATCCATTCTCATGGATTCAAACGTTGTTGTGAGCATTCTCAGGCGAGATTTCTTCACACTTGCTGTTCCTTCGCATACCCTTTGAAGGGCATCCCAAGCTTCTTTCGCTGACTCACAATTCTTGATCACTTTGTAGTAGTTTGTATCGACATAGCTGCATAGGGTATTAATGGTCTTAGAGTTCCAATTTGAAATGGAAACTTCATTGTCCGTCCAGTCTTCTTCTCTCTTGAATACGGCGTCACCGTCACCATCAGCAGCAACACGAGGTTTCTCCCATCCAACAAGGATGGATCTCCAGGCTCATTCATCGATGTTTTTGATGTGCSACCGCATCCTCTGTTTCCARAGAGAGTAGTTCTCTCCATTTAGRATTGGGGGTCTTGGATTACCTTGAGCGTCCATTACGTCAAATCTACAAAACAAGGATCGAAATACTTAAAGTTAAGTATCCTGCTCTGGTGCCAATTGTAGTTTTGTAGAAACGCAGTTTTCATATATGATGTTAGGTTTCGTGATAGATGTCACCAGACCTAACATCAACTGAATCTCAGAAACAGCAGCGGAAATAAATAAGTAAAAAACAATAGATTTAAATTTCAGTTCGTAAGCAAACGTGCTTACGAACTTGGGTGTACGAACCCGAAAACTATATTACTTTTCAAACGTTCAAATCCGATTACAAAATAATAGAAAGTAATATACGAAAAACAACTTGTATCAAACAATTGATACACAAAATACTCCTCTCTTCTTCTTTAGTAGAACTCCTCCGTTGGTTACGCAACGTAGAGATCCTTCTAATTTTCCAGCAAAGCTCCGAGTATGCCGTATGTGTTCTGCTTCAAAGATGCGTTCGTGTCGTGGGTTTCTTTTGCGTCTTGGTCTCGTATATAACAAGACTCCAAGTCTTGTTAAACAAGTTAAGAAAAGTATTTTGGAAACTAAATAAAATCCTAGACTCCAACTAAGAAAGAAATCTAGAGTCCTAAAATACTTTGCGTCCTAAGAAAGGCAAACTACAAACAAGGAAATTATTGTTGAAAATAATATTCCCAACATGTATTTTTTTTTTAATAGGATCTTAGAGTTTATTTGGGTTTAAAAATGATAATAATGAAGATTGGGCTAGAGTTAAGGAAGAAAGGAGAACAATGGATCATGATTTCACGGCACAACTATCGACCTGAATATCAGACGAAAGCCAGGTCAATAAAGACTCGGAAGCATTACAAACGTTACAATCTTTAGATTAAAGGCTGAAATTTGAATTCGGCTATAAAAGGGCGGCTGGAAGAGGTCCAAATACATCAGCTAAGTAGGATTAGCAGTGTAAAAGGGTGAAGGCGAGCTCGAGACTGGATCTGCTCGGGCTCGAGTTCAAAAACTGTACACGGGTTCGACTTGAGCTCGATCGAGCCATAAAAAAAAAGCTTCGCTCAGACTCGGTTACTAATATTGAACTCGAGCTTGACCAACGAGCTTGATTTCGAACTCATAAGTTGAGTCGATCTCAGTTCGAGCTTGAGTTTGAGGCTTGTTTATTTGTTTTTTTTTTTACTTTTTTTATTTAAAAAGAAATATAATATGTATAGATAATACATAATATCATAAAATTAAATATATAAAATATGTTATATATACACATACATATATTGGTTCGAGCTAGCTCGCGAGCTATCGAGCCAATAAAATTGAGGCTTGATCTCTAGTCATTTTATAATCAAGTCAAGTTTGAGTTGGCTCGACTTTGATCAACGATGAGTTCAAGCTGAGATTTGACCGAGCTGCTTGCGAGTGGCTCACGAGCAGCTCGGCTCATTTATAACCCTAAGAAGGAGCTTAATATAAAACATCATCTTTTCATCAAAAAAACATCTCATCTCATCCTCCATAATTTAGTTTGATTTTCTTTTTATAAGAATCATAGAGTTTGAGAGTATTCCTGTCTTGTACTCATACCTTTCATTATGTATTTACGTGTTCGATGAATTGTGTGAATGACTTTTTGAAAAATTCTGGTCAAGTTCTTTATTCAGGGATTTGGAATAACAATGATTGAATCTTGTTTTGATTTTATGTTTATAAGTGAGAAATAATTGTTTGTGTTTCTTATGTTTCGATTGATTGATAACCTTTTGAAACTATTAGCTTGATAAATCATAACTCGAGAAACGAGATTTATCGGTAGGTTTTCACACACGAAACACTTTAATCAATAAGACTAAGAGGTTTGAGATTAATAGTGAAGTTATAAACACCTTTAAACAAATCTTTAAAGTCGTACAAAACTTTAAACCTTTTGGAGTTCGAAGTATGGTTTCAAATTATCTCGTTGTTTCATACTTTAAATCTATGATTTGATCACTTTGAGAGAAGAATTAAAGTACCATTGTGATTAGCTTATAGTGAATTGAATCACAAAATACCTAATTTATTGAAAATGAATGCCTTTGGGAGATCATTATGAAACCAAACCCCGTAATACTCTATATCATTTTACTTTTCCAAAAATGGTATAAATTGTGTTGTTTTTTTTTGTTCATAGTTTATAATTTTTAATAGTTTATAATCACTGTTTTCATGACACAACCTAACTCATTTTATATCGTTTAAATAAAACTACATTATCTATATTATATTACTTATCAAACTTAAACCATATATGGTACTTATGGGAGACTTTGCTCATTTCATACTACACTACATCGTATATTTGCGGTTAGGTAGAGTATTGAATGGATAATTTTTATTACTCGAACTAGTCCCTTGTGAAAATGAGGAGTGGTTAAGTTTTGGCGCCATTTTTGGGGACCATTGAGTTCAAGTAGATAATAATATAATTGATAAATTAGTCTTAATCTAAACACTTGTTATCTTGCAGTTTAGATTGATTGGATTGCAGGCAGTGCATGCGCATACATTCTAAAGGGGAACCTTTTAAATCAATCGATCAGGAAATCGAGGCAAATTGTAGGTGAAACAAGTCCAAACGAGTGTGAAGAAAGATAGTCTGGATAATATAATTGTCCAATTCAACCAACTCCAACAAAAAATATAATCATTGCATGTACAAATATAACAACAAGCACAACCTAAACAAAATGCAGAACCAACCATTCGGACCACGTCCCAACCCGTTGCTAACCAAGCTCACAAAGCATCAAACGATTCAGTTATTCAAGCCAACAACTTTGTTGAAGAAGGGGTTAATAGCAATGGTTCAACAAAACCAATTTGGTGGAAGTTCCACATATGACCCAAATGTGCATTTGGCATAATTCTTAGGGATATGCAGGACCATTAAGATTAATGGAGTTCCGAAAGACTCAATAAGACTATGCTTATTCTCTTTTTCATTACGGTATAAAACAAAGTGTTGGTACAACACACTTGGCTTTGGAGCCATTGACATATGGAACGAGATGTGTCAAATGTCTTTACTCAAGTTCTTTCTACCAAGAAAGATCTTGAGACTCAAGAGCGAGATCACGCAATTTCCCCATTAGACGGAGAGCCATTACACGAAGCATGGAAGAGATTTAGGGAGTTATTAAGAAAGTGACCTCAATACGGTTTTCCCGAAGACCAACAAATATGATTCTTCTAGAATGGGTTGAGCGGGCACGCGAGGATTATGGTGTAGATGCCTGATTAACATGTATTTGTTCTTATTTTAGTAGTTATTTAGTTACCTTTTTCTTAGTGTTTTTGGTATAAATTGTACAATTTGAGCTTAAATTCGTATAATTGTGTTTCCAGATTATTTTACCGCTTTTTGATCTAGATTGATGCAATTAGGTGATATTCTGTTATTTTTTCACCTTATAGCTAAGTAACCGGAAGTGTTCAGCACGTTAGAGATGAAGTATGACGATCGAGAGTCAAAGATCGAGCTTTACGGCGAAAAAGTAGAAAGAATTTGAAGCTGCCAGTTTTCTATAACGGTTATTCTACTTGAACCATTATAGTATCGTTGAAGCTAACGGTGTAATAGCGATAGCTACTACCGCTAGTAGCTACCGCTATCTATAACGGTTATTTACCGCTACCCAAAACCGTTGTCGAAGTGCAGAAGTACAAAAATGAAGAATTAGCGAAATCTTTCTATAAGGGTTACTACCGCTACCTTATCATTAACGCTACCGCTAAGACTGGACAGAGGCATTAACGATAGCTTTAGCGGTAGCTGCTATAACGGTTACCTTACCGTTACCTTAAAGTTAACAGGCCCAGAACTGATTTAAAATGTCTTGCGGCCCAAGATTCGATTTTTCTATAAAAGGCATCATTAATCCGGATTTTGAAGTGCTTCCAACCCTAAAAACTTACCATAAACATAATCCTAGGGTTTAGAGTCGGATTTTATCATCAAAAATGCAGAGATCGTGAGCAAGAAGAAGGATTCAACGAAACGAGTCCCGGTTGCCGTTCGACGTCGCCAAGCCCGTTTTCGTCCATTTCGCTGCGAATCTCTGTGGAACTTTCGAAGTCTAATCAACAAACATTAGTTAGAATAAGTTTTCTGCAACCTTTCATTGTTTTCTTAGATTAATAGTTAATTTTTAAGCTTTTTAATATTTAGTTACCTTTAAGCTTTGAAGTTTGGTTTATGATCTTGAATTCGTTGAACGTCTTTAGTTATTTAATTCTCTATTTAGATCAGATTTTCATGTTTAAGTTTGGATATTGGATGCTTGAATTGGTTGAGAATATTCATGCTATTAACTTATGTTAGTTTGCTTAAGTTTTTATGCTTTTTGTTATCGTTTGATTCGTAGTAATTTATTTTATGCATGATCATATGTTCGTAGTTGATATATTGAGATGATTTATGATAATTTAGCTGCTGCGAATTGGTTCTAATATTGAGTTCTTAATTAGTTTGAATTTTAATATATTTATTTCTTAGATAATTAATTAGTTAATTTAATTTAGGCTAAAAATTGGTTAAATAATTACTTTTAAATTATTAGTTGATATTTTAGGATAATTAAATTAGTTTTTAAGTTTAAGTCTTGCAATTTAAATTCGTAGTTATTAATCAAAAACCAACAAAACCCCAAAAAAAATATTTTGGTTACTTATTCTTGAACAATTATCTGAGATCCGATAATTTGTTGTCCTTGAGAGACGACTCGAGTCAACTTTCTACCCTACAAGTGCCCTCGTACTCTTGTGATCAAGCTTGCGTGTTTTTAATTTAAAATATCTTTAATTGGGGTGCACAAAAGTTTGGTTCGAAATTTTGGCGCTGTTGTTGGAGACAACAATAAGGAGTCAAAGATAATTGTTCCTTTTTTATTTATTTTAATTGAGTCGTTTACAATTATAAGTGTGCTTGGTTTGGATTTTTCCACTTGGTACGTTTATGTTTTGTTGAGTTTATGCTAGGTCGACGTTCACTTTGCCTCGATTTTGCACCATTCTTTGACAACATCCATCGTGCGAATCCAGCATGACCAAGACCCATTTCCATTCCCGAGATCATTTATTCCGTAGCTACTGATATCGTGTGCGACGAAATTTCCAAAAATATGGCTAGAAGAGCGAATCATGAGGACGATCACAATGAGTTCTTCGATGCATTAAACAATGAGTTACCTTTACAACCTCCACGAAGACGCCGGGGAGAATACGGAAGCGAACCACACTGAGCAGTAGGCCCAATCCTACTGAGAGCCTATCGCAACGAGCTACAACAAGGACATGATAATCGAGGGAGAAACGAACGACACAATGAAAATTTACATGATAATTATTCGGAAAGGCCACCCCCTCAACGTGAGCGTGTAGATGAATGGCTTGAAGATCAAGACCTTGGTGAATTTGATGATGGAAGCGAGTATGAAGAGGTTATTCATAGGGAAAGAGCACCGAGGCACCCCCGAGAACCTCGACAATGATATTTGGCACGTCCGAGAGTTGTTACTTATGGTTCTGCTACTGTTCTTGGACCAACTGAAAGGGAAGTATAAATCAAACCGCATCAAATTAATTTGCTTTCAACTTTTCATGGAAATTCTCACGAGAACCCTTTAGCGTTTTTAGAATGTTTTGTTGATGAAGTGGGCAGGTTTCAAACTAATGGGCTTCATCGAGATGAATTACAAATGATTTGTTTTCCATACAGCATGAAAGACAAGACGAAGGCGTGGTTACTATCATTGGAGCCGAGATCGTTAACCGATTGGGAGATGATAAGTTCAAAATTTCTCGATCAATATTATTCTCGATCAAAATTTCTCGATCAATATTAGCTATGTGGAATGACTGGACATTTGGCGAATGATTGCTCATGCGTATGTGAAGAAACAGGAGCTGAAGGAGTTCACGCGATTCAAACATTCCAAAATGCGCCCCCTATTGGGAACACCTATAACCCTGGATTACGTAATCATCCTAACTTTAAGTTTGGCCCGGGAAATCCAAATCATGTGCCCCTACCTCCGCAAAATAATTTTCAACCAAAGGCGCCGGTTCCTGCCCAAGTACAACAAACTGATCAACTTTTAGTCAGGCAGCAAAATCAAGTCGCCGAAACTATTCAGAACCAAGACGGCCTCATACATCTTCAGGAGGAAATGAAGGGAGTTCGAGGTGAAATGAAACAAGTTCAGGATGATATGAAAGAACTTAGAACGATGATGACTGAAATGGCCAAAAGCACTCTTGAAAATTCATCAGGACTAAGAAGATTGGAGATGATGGTAGGACAATTGGCAACTGACATGGCGTCATTGAAGAAGGATAAAAATACTTTTCCAAGCCAAACAAAACACGTCTCGGCTATTCATGTGCTGAGAAGCGGAAAACTAGTGGATAATGGCATCGAGCTAGAAAAGGAGGAAGACAAGAAAGAAGCCGAGACCCAACCAAAAGTAGATGCAACAAAAACAGCCGACCATATGCATAAATCTTCAAATTCGTGTGTTCTGGGAGCGTTGAAAAGAAAGAATAATTCTACAGCAACTAACGACCTCATTGATTCCCCGGAAAAGTTGACTAGTTACGATCAAGTTCCCTTCCCAAGTGGACTTCGTCCAGCGAAAGAGAATAAGAAATTTATGGAGTTGTATAATTTACTGAAGAATGTGAACATTAACCTTCCCTTATTAGATGTTATAAAGATGATGCCCGCTTATGTAAAGTTTTTCAAGGAGTTGGCATCGAGAGAAAGGCGCTTAGCAGCCAACCATTACGTGGCGTTGACCAAGGAAGTTAGTGCAATATTCAAACAGCCACTGCAGCCCAAGGAGAAAGACCCTGGAAGCTTTTACCTAACTATTTCCCTTGGGAATGGACAAATGGCAAGGGGGATGCTCGATCTCGGCGCTAGCATTAATCTGATGCCCCACTCAATTTACAAGGAGTTTGACCTAGGACCGCTGAAGCCGACCACGATGAGATTACAATTGGCGGATAGAACGATAAGGCTACCTTTGGGGATTGTGTAGGATGTCTTAGTACAAGTAGACAAGCTAGTAGTGCCGGTCGATTTTGTCATTATGGACGTTGGTGACATATAAAGTGAGAATCGAGAACACACCATTTTGTTAGGACGTCCATTCATGTCTACAACGTTCACGGTGATCGACATAAATAAAGGGAGGATGACTATATCCGTATTAGGTGAAACGATGACGTTTTCACTTCAATATATTCACAAGAGTCCTACACCGTTTGTAAAGGACGATTGTTATACTATTGATTTAGTAGATTCTTACGCAAATGAAAACCTGAGCATTAGCACGATTGACGAGTTTGATAATGAGGATGGCGAGGAACACTTGAGCGGGGAGGATTTGATGGATTTAATGGGAATTGAGTTATGTGATATTATGGATGGATTAATGATGGAATGCTCGTAGAGAATGACGCATTTAAAAATGAGCCAAAGGTGGAGTTAAGACCACGACGAGATCGTTCGAAGTTTGAATCCAAGAAGGAGACGAAGCCACCACGTAGAAATCCAAAGAATGTTTCCCCCGACCCTTACGATAATTTTAAATGTGCGAAGAAAAAGGGCGAGGCTAATAGCAAGGATTGGACGAACAAGAAGAAGAAGTCGAACGAAGTTTTTGACAAGAAGTTTAATGATGGGAAGTTGAAGGCTGGCCAACTAGTGCTATATAATTCCGATCGTAAGTTTGATCCAACCAATTCTAAAGTCGCATGGAGTGGACCATTTTTAATAAAGGATATGGATGAGTATGGAGTAGCCACTATTTACGATGAGAGTACAAAGATGAAATTCCAAGTCTACAAGCATCGACTTAAGCCTTATTACGAGAAATATAAGAAGAGTCGAGACAGAAGCAAGAAGGAGTTCGTGGACCCACCACGAGCTAGAGATTGATCAAGGAACTTGCGTCGAGCTTTCGACGTTAAAAAAGCACTTCTTGGGAGGCAACCCAAGCGTTCGTTAGTTTTCATTTTCTTTAATTTTATTTCTATTTTTATTTATTTTATTCTTGTCTTTATATTGTGTCAATTGCCGTGGTACGTTTATGTGTGTGTTGATTGTTTTGCTGGTAATTGTTGTGTTTTTCTTAGTATTGTTAGTTAAGGTTTAGCGTTGTTTTTAGTCGTTTTGAGTCATTCTCATTAGGTTTTCGGTCCTCATTTTTAGTATTGAACTTGATATATGCGATTCTTAATGACGATTCATGGGTTTTGAATTCTAATTCTTATGTTGTAGGTGGCACTAGGTATTGGACCGGCTCTAATGTTGTTAAGGATCAAGTCGAGGCATTGAAGCTCAAGAATCCATGCCGAAACGAGGAAGCCGAGGCCGATCGACTGCCCGACCGACTGCACGGTGACTCAAACTTTTGTGCACCCCTTTTTAATAAATTAATTTAAAACACGTCAGTTTGCTCGCAAGTGTACGAGGTAACTATAGGGTGATGAGTTTGACTCGAGTCGTATCTCTCGAGGAAACAACTGTTCGGTCTTTCGGATGTTTTTCTCAATTTACGAACTAAAATAAAATACATATACATTTTGGGTTTTAAAATATTTTGAATTGATCATTATAACTAAAGCAATAATTAAAATAAATCTATTTAAACTAATTATTCTAACTAAATTATCAACTACGAGCAATAACTAATTATCAATTAACGCTATGAAGATTTAGAGTTAATTATCGTATCTAGAAGCATGAATTTAAGAAACTATCACTAAGCAATTGAATCATATGAATCCAAGAACCATTAACTAAGCATAAAATAAATCGCATAAATCAACTAAATTAACCAATATCCAATAACAAGCATAAACGATTAAGCTAATTAAACTAGTTCTAGCATTAACTAAGAACTAAACTAATAATTAAACTAAAAATTAACTACTAAATTAACTAAGAGTTTAGAGTACTTATTGGAACTACTAAAAGCAGTAAAAAGCTCCAGCTATTCCGGAGGTTGAACATTGATCTTGGGCGAAGAATGAATCCCGAACTCGAATTCGACGTTTTGGACGCGTTGTTCTTCGATCCTTGATCTCCGTCTTCAAATCTCGTTATGAGATGTGGGATTATTGTTATTGTAAGCTAAGATACCCTAGGGGGTCGTGTCTCCTTCTCAAAATCTGAAATAATGAGGGTTTATATAGATTTTGCATGACTTGGCGCATAAGAAACCCTAAAATCCAAATTCTGGGCCGTCGCGTTGATGGTGCGTCGACTGACGCGTGCCGGTGCTCGGTAGACTTGGTCGGCAGGTGTGCGCATCGGCTGGGTGGGAGCGTCGACGGTGTGCGTCGACATCGACGCTTCAGCAAGTTGCGTCGACAGTGCGTCGACAGTGGTGCGTCGACATCGACACTTCAGCAAGTAGCATCGACGTTGCGTCGACGGAGCGTCGACTGACGCAGTCATGACTCGCTGACAGGGCTCGCGTCGACAGTGTGTCGACGTTCGTGTCAGTCGACGCGACTGCACGTCTGTCTCAAATTCTCGATCTTTTGCTACTCGTTTCACCGGAAAGCTTGTTCTTCACTTCTTGAACATCGAACCTCGTCTATTACGCGTTAAACTCTTCCGGTTACTTAGCTGTAAGGTGAAAAACAACGAAATATCACCTACTTGCATCAATTACGATCAAAATGCAGTAAAATAAGCTGGAATTATAAAAATACGAGATTAAGCTTAAACCATCCAACTTATACCAAAAATAAATATAAAAACGAACTAAAAAGATAATAAAAATAAGGACAAATCTACTCTAATCAACTACCCCACGCTTTATTGGTTTGTTCGTCCTCGAACAAACGATGATTTCAAAGTATAACTAGAATGAAAATCAGTTCAAGCAAAGAGTCGTGCGTTGCTACATAGATAATTTTGAAAATATAGGTACAAGTCACACAACGTCAAACACTCAACCCTTATTACATTGTCGCTCCAAAATAAAATCATGCTTCCTCACGAAGGCTAATATATATAAGTACGCTCAAAAGCACTCAAGTATTTTCTGCATGGGACGTGTATACACTCAAATCAGACAATTACATGCACAATAAATAAGCATAGAAAATCAATCTCTTCTCAATCGCAAATTAAGTGTGCTGTCAAAACTAAGAATCAGTAAAGGTCTTCGCGGGTTGTAATGTAAGGCTCTTTGGACGGGTATGGAATATATAAGTCGTGTGGCTAAATAACTCACCCAACCTAATATAATCAAGAAGCAAATTGCTTCACCTCGCTCAAAAATAAAAACCTCACTTAACTCTCATAACGTAGCCTTTAAAATATAGGCTATTTCCCAACTCGCAAACTCGTAAACCGACTGAAAGCTCAAACCACTTAAGCACAATTCTTTTGCCTTTTAAACACAAGGCTTCATAAAATAAACAATTAAACTCAAGCCTTTACAAGCGCGTAGGCAATTAATCAACACTATCCACCATCCTATTATTTTTTTTTTATTTCCCCTTTTATTATTTTTATTTTTTTAATATTTATGGGGTATTATTCTTTTTCTTTTTTTTTTCTTTTTCGATGGTGGTCCTAGATTACAAAAATTCATAAGATCATAAATTCCTAATAAAAATTTCCAAGACTCAAATAACCAATAAAAACACGAACTCCTACCCCACGCTTTTAATGGGTTGTAGGGGTCGTCTTCAACAACACTCATGGCTATAGGCATGGATTATTTGGCTATGATTGGCT
Organism: Phtheirospermum japonicum; assembly: GCA_014905375.1. Lineage (NCBI taxonomy): Eukaryota > Viridiplantae > Streptophyta > Magnoliopsida > Lamiales > Orobanchaceae > Phtheirospermum > Phtheirospermum japonicum. The sequence goes on from BMAC01000862.1 coordinate 255,003, forward strand.
CATTCGGAATTTATAGTGGCTAAAATATATGGATATGGCCGGAATAAGGTTTTATATGCGCCTTAACGTCATGTTCAAAGTCGACTACACACAGCGGTTTCAAAGAGATATCAAGACTGAAACTTATTCAAGCGCATGCAAAGATGATAAACACTCAGGCTACTCGCTGGCTTTTTGCATGAAAATAATTTTGAAATGACGCTGCTTTTAAGGTTTTGCGAAATCGATTGCGTCCAAGTACCATTTTACAATATATAATAATAAATTTTGAAAAATTATGCACTTATGCACGCTCAAAGACGAAAACAAGTAATTATACATAGTCAACTTCGACAGGCAAGCCATACAAACACAAATAAGCGTAGAAATAGCGATCAATCACATCAAAAATATGCATTTCAAAACAAAAGACATCAAATTGCACTTTAAATATAAACCATACTCAACCACCCCCCTCCCTAAAAACTTGGCAATCTCCTGATTGTCATAAATATTAAAGAAAATAAGAGTATAGGAGATAAGAAAACATCCCTGAAAATTCGATGGTCGAGTCTCTCTAAAAACGCATGTGCAATTATCCTTCGTCTTATATCGCGTGACTAGATTGTCCCGAACAAACCTATAAACAAAAACAAACAAACAAAACATGATTGTGATCAATTGCGACGCGCAAGTGCTCGGTGGCACGTTTTTTGGATTTGAAACGGCCGGATTGCGGCTAACGTCGTAAATGGCTGGGTTGCAGCTCATCAAAAGGTTGCCGGAATGCGGCTAACTTGGGTCGGATTGCGACCTCGATTGACGAAATCATCGCAATCCATGATTGCTGCGTTAAGCGGTAGGTTCAGTGGTTGATCGTCATCGTTAACGCCTCGAGTGGAACTAGCGGTAAGGCCTTGCGGTAGAGAGCTTCCGCTATATAACCGTTGTCCAGAATAAGCGATGTATCATAATTTCTGCACATCAACACACATATAAACGTACCACGGCAATTGACACAATATAAAAAGACAGAAATAAAATAAAAGAAAATAAAGAAAATAAAACAAAAACTAACTAACGCTTGGGTTGCCTCCCAAGAAGCGCAACATTTAACGTCATATGCTCGACGCAATTTCTTGATCAATTTCTAGCTCGTGGTGGGTCCACGAACTCCTTCTTGGTACGATCACGATTCTTCTTATAATCCTCGAAATAAGGCTTAAGTCGATGCTTGTGGACTTGGAATCTTGATTTCCCACTCTCATCGTACAGTGTGGCTACACCATACTTATCCATCTCCTCCATTAAAAACGGTCCACTCCATGCGACTTCAAACTTGGTTGGATCAAACTCATGATCGGAATTATACAGCACTAGTTGACCAACCTTGAACTTCTCATTAAAAACTTTGTTCGACTTCTTCTTCTTCGCTGTCCAATCCTTGCTATTAGCCTCGCCCTTTTGTCTTCGTAAGTTTAAAATTCTTGTAGGGGTCGAGGGAAACATATCTTGAATGATTATGCTGTGGCTTCATCTCTTCTCGTGGCTCAAACTTCGAACGATCTCGTTGTGGTCTCAACTCCACTTTTGGCTCGTTTTCAGGCACGTTATACTTCGTGGGCAATACATCCTCAAATGCCCCTACATTATCAAACTCTTCCATCGTGCCGATGCTCAAGAGCTCATTCGCGCAAGAATCTACTAAATCAATAGTAGAACAATCGTTCTTAACAAACGATGCAGGACTCTTGTGAGAATCTTGAAGTGAAAACGTCACAATTTCGCCCAATACGGACATAGTCACCCTCCCCTCTTTTACATCGATCACCGTACGCGTTGTAGACATGAACGGACGTTCTAATAAAATGGTGTGTTCTCGGTTCTCGATTTGTACGTCACCAACATCCATGATGACAAAGTCGACCGGCACTACTAACTTGTCAACTTGCACTAAGACATCCTCCACAATCCCCAAAGGTAGCCTTATCGTTCTATCCGCCAATTGTAATTTCATCGTGGTTGGCTTCAGCGGTCCTAGCCCAAATTCCTTGTAAATCGAATGGGGCATCAAATTTATGCTAGCGCCAAGATCGAGCATCCCTCTTGCCGTTTGTCCATTCCCGAGAGAAATAGTTATGCAAAAACTCCCGGGATCCTTCTCTTTGGGTGGCAATGGTTTCTTAATTATATCACCAACGTCTCTTATCAAAGCCACATGTTGACTCGTAGCCAAACGACTTTCCTTTGATGCTAAATCTTTGAAAAACTTCAAAAACGCCGGCATTGTCTTTATCACCTCTATCAGGGGGAGGTTGATATTAACATTCTTCAGTAAATTGTATAACTCCATGAATTTTCTATTCTCCATGGCCGGACGTAGGCGACTTGGGAAGAGAACACGATCATAAATGGTCAAATTCCTTGGTGGTGCATCGATGGAGTCTTCAGCTGCTGTCGAATTCTTTTTCTTCAATGGCCCCGGAATATTCGGAGTTGAAGATTTATGCATTAGATHGTCCGACTTGGTTGCATCTTCTTGCGGTTGGGGTTCRGCTTCTTCCTCGTCCTTCTTCTTTTCTAGCTCGATGCAGTTATCCACTTCTTTCCCGCTGACGACCACTATGAGAGAGCTAATGACCGAGTTAGGGAACCAAGGGGAGATCGAGCGCCTCGACAACGAGATTTGGGCACGCCCGAAGGTTGTGCTTTATGGGTCCTGCTATTGTTCTTGGCCCGACTGCAAGGGAAGTAGAGATTAAACCGCATCAAATTAA
>BMAC01000862.1:259069-281796 GCA_014905375.1 Phtheirospermum japonicum
ATGCGCGTAATGGTGCTCGCGCTCGTATCTCCTTCCGAAGTTATTTTGCTCGTAACCATGATCTTGATTCTCCAACCAATCATTCACGTGCCTTTGATTGTCAGCATACGCGTTATGCTGTAGAAAATCTTCGTTCCTAATTGCCACGTTCTCGATATTGTGTTGGCGAATAGCATTGTTGTTCATCTCTTCGTTGTGCCTCACATTCGCCATGTTGGGTCGGTGACCGATCATGTTTTGCTGCTGGCCGACTCCTTCGTTTCTCCCCGCATCTTGTCTCGCAATGATGGGGCGTGGTGGTGATCTCGGTGATGAATCGCCATTTCGAATCGGATTTGCCTCCAACATAATGTCGGAAACTCGATCGCAAGCAAAATCAGTTGCTGTGGAGGAATTGTCCTCGGAAATAAGAACGGGTCTTGGTCTCGATGGGTTTGAACGGTGGATGTTGTCAATGAATGGTACAAGGTTGCGTTGAAGTGATCGCCTTCCTTGCATAAACTCAACAATACATCAACGTACCAAATGACAAAGACCAAGTAAAAATAAAAATAAACTAATAAATCAAAAAGAAAATAAAACGAAAAACATCTTTTAATTCCTACTCGTTGCTTCCCCGGCAACGGCGCCAAATTTTTGACTCAAACTTTTGTGCACCCCTTTTTAATAAATTAATTTAAAACACGTCAGTTTGCTCGCAAGTGTACGTGGTAACTGTAGGGTGATGAGTTTGACTCAAGTCGTATCTCTCGAGGAAACAAATATTCGGTCTTTCGGATGTTTTTCTCAATTTACGAACTAAAATAAAATACATATACATTTGGGGTTTTAAAAGATTTTGAATTGATCATTATAACTAAAGCAATAATTAAACTAAATCTATTTAAACTAATTATTCTAACTAAATTATCAACTACGAGCAATAACTAATTATCAATTAACGCTATGAAGATTTAGAGCTAATTATCGTATCTAGAAGCATGAATTTAAGAAACTATCACTAAGCAATTGAATCATACGAATCCAAGAACCATTAACTAAGCATAAACTAAATCTCATAAATCAACTAAATTAACCAATATCCAATAACAAGCATAAACGATTAAGCTAATTAAACTAGTTCTAGCATTAACTAAGAATTAAACTAACAATTAAACTAGAAATTAACTACTAAATTAAACTAAGAGTTTAGAGTACTTATTGGAACTACTAAAAGCAGTAAAAAGCCTCCAGCTATTCCGGAGGTTGAACGTTGATCTTGGTGAAGAATGAATCCCGAACTCGAATTCGACGTTTTGGACGCGTTGTTCTTCGATCCTTGATCTCCGTCTTCAAATCTCGTTATGAGATGTGGGATTATTGTTATTGTAAGCTAAGATACCCTAGGGGGTCGTGTCTCCTTCTCAAAATCTGAAATAATGAGGGTTTATATAGATTTTGCATGACTTGGCGCATAAGAAACCCTAAAATCCAAATTCTGGGCCGTCGCGTCGACGGTGCGTCGACTGACGCGTGCCGGTGCTCGGCAGACTTGGTCGGCAGGTGTGCGCGTCGGCTGGGTGGGAGCGTCGACGGTGTGCGTCGACATCGACGCTTCAGCAAGTTGCGTCGACAGTGGTGCGTCGACATCGATGCTTCAGCAAGTAGCGTCGACGTTGCATCGACGGAGCGTCGACTGACGCAGTCATGACTCGCTGACATGGCTCGTGTCGACGGTGCGTCGACGGTCGCGTCAGTCGACGCGACTGCACGTCTGTCTCAAATTCTCGATCTTTTGCTACTCGTTTCACCGGAAAGCTTATTCTTCACTTCTTGAACATCGAACCTCGTCTATTACGCGTTAAACTCTTCCGGTTACTTAGCTGTAAGGTGAAAAACAACGAAATATCACCTACTTGCATCAATTACGATCAAAATGCGGTAAAATAAGCTGGAATTATAAAAATACGAGATTAAGCTTAAATCATCCAACTTATACCAAAAACAAATATAAAAACGAACTAAAAAGCTAATAAAAATAAGGACAAATCTACTCTAATCACACGGGCTGCCCGCAGTCGATCGATTGCTTCCAAGGAAATCGACTGAGCGCCTAAAAATCGACTGATCAACAGAGAGCTCACCTAAAATTGTCAAGGCAGTCGATCGACTGACCATAGAGAGTCCGGGAATTAGCGCATTTTGACAAGTTTGCCCCTACTGATAACTATATAAACCCTTCAACTTGACTTGAGGAAGGCATTCACTCAACACCCAACTCTTGCATGAGCCTTGGGATTAATTGTCTCTTCATTTCTAGATGTACTTTCTCTCTCTTAGGTTTTTGATTTTAATCTTCAAGTTTTGCCTTGGGTTTGTTAGCTCAAGAAGAACCCAAATACTCCTTTGGATTAGTACTTTTGATTGTAATTCAAGATTTTGGATCCTCATCTTTTATTATAGTAAGCTTTCCTTTTAATTTCAAGCTTGTTCTTCACTTTCATGCATGTTCTTCAATTTATGCTCTTTGCCTTAGCACCTTGATTTCTTGCTTGATCTTGTGAATTGACTATAGAATCTTGATGAGTGACACATCTAGACTATAGATCGGGTCCTTGATCATTTTAATCTTGAGTTTTTCCTATGCTTTATATGCAACTTTAATTTCATGCATAGTTTTAGGATGAATCTTAGATCTACTCTTCATTGCTTGTTATTTTCCTTAAAGTTTTAAACTTTTACGTCAACTTCTCTTGCTCTTTCAATTCATGCTTTCAATTTTTGCCAATTTGGATTATTTGAGTTTTTATGCATAGTTGTACCTTGTGCATGCATGCTTGTACTTGGTGAAACAATGCATTTTCTTGCTTATTTCCTTTATTGCTTTGCATTTTCTATATGAGGCATATGAAGAGGCATCATACCCACTTGTTATTCATTTCCTAGTGTAATTTAGTTAATTTAATTGCTTTATTTTCATTTTCCTTCTATTTTCCAAGCTTGAAACACATAGATTCCTCAATTGAATTGAAGTCCGATAATACCGAGTCATGAACCTTTGATATATTCAAAACCACGAAAAAACTAAACTACAAAATGGCTCCGTTGCCGGGGATCGAACCCGGGTCACCCGCTTGACAGGCGGGAATACTCACCACTATACTACAACGACTATGTTCCACTCACTACCACTTATTCTGAAGAAAATATGATAAAACCGCTTATTCTGGACAACTAACGATTATATAGTGTTAACTCACTACTGCAAGGCCTTACCTCTAGTTCCACTCAAGGCGTTAACGATGACGATCAACCGCTGAACCTACCGCTAGCCGCATCAATCAGGGATAACGATGAGCTTACCGCTAGGCAACCTACCGCTACATGCTACAGCTAGTAGCGTCTGTCGTCTAATTTTTACGAATTTCATTTCCGTCGATCGAGGTTGTAATCCAACCCAATTAGCCGCAGTCTGGTAATATTTTGATGAGCTACAATCCATCCATTTACGACGTTGAGCCGCAATCCATCCATTTCAAATCCCAAACGACGTGCCACCGGGCACTTGTGCATCACAATTGATCGCAATCGTAGTTTGTATTGTTTGTTTTTTTTATAGGTTTGTTCAAGACAATCCAATCACACGGTCTAAGACGAAGGATAATTGCACAAGCGTTTTTGGAGAGACTCGCCTATCGAATTTTCAGGGATGTTTTCTTATCTCCCTTGCTCTTATTTTCTTTTATATTTATGACAATCAAGAGATTGCCAAGTTTTTAGGGAGGGTGGTGGTTGAGTATGGTTTATATTTAAAAGAAAGTGCAATTTGACGTCTTTGTTTTGAAATGCATAAATTTCTACGTGATTGATTGCTATTTCCGCGCCAAATTATGTTTGTATGGCTTGCCGGTCGAAGTTAACTAAGATTAGATTTGAGGCTTTTGTCTTTTGAGCGTGTATAAGTGCATAAATTTTTCAAAATTTATTATTTGTATATTGTAAAATGGTACTTGGACGCAATTGATTTCGCAAAACCTTAAAAGCAGCGTCAAATCAAAACTTTTTCATGCAAAAAAGCCTGTGAGTAGCCTGAGTATTTATCATCTTTTCATGTGCTTGAATGAGTTTCTGATTTGAGATCTCTTTGAAACCGCTGTGTGTAGTTGACTTTGAAAATGAGGTTAAGGCACAGAAAAACCCTATTTCCGGCCATATCCATAAATTTTAGCCACTATAAATTTCGAATGAGCCAATCATAGCCAGATTATCCATGCCTATGGCCCTGAGTGATTTTATTGAGTCGACCCCTACCAACCCATTAAAATCGTGGGGTAGGAGTTCGTTATTTTTATTGGTTATTAGTGTTTTGGAGTTTTATCAGGGATTTATGAAAAGTTTGTAATAAAGGATCACCATCCTTCAATAAAAAAAAAAAGAAAAAAAAAAGAAAGAATAAGAAAGATGGTGAATCGTGTTGAGTCAAAGCCTACGCGCTAACCAAGGCTTGTTTATTATTGTTTATTTTTATTATGAAGCCTAATGTTTAAAAGAAAAAGAGCTGAGTTGTAATAATGAAGCGTATCATAAGCTTCAATTTTGATTAAGTGGTTTGAGCTTCAAGTTGGTTTTAGAGTATCGAGTTGAGAAATAGCCTAAATTTAATGGCTACGTTATGAGTGTTTAGTGAGGTTTTTCTTTGGTACGAGGTGAAGCATTTTGCTTCGTAATTAGATTAGGTTGGGTGAGTTATTTAGCCACACGACTTATATATTCCATACCCGTCCAAAGAGCCTTACATTACAATCCGAAAAGACCTTTTCCGATTCTTAGCTCGATAACACACTTAATTTGCGATTGAAAAGAGATTAATTTCTGGTTCTTATTTATTGTGCATGTATTTGTATGATTTGAGCGTATACACGTCCCATGCAACAATGCTTGAGTGCTTTTGAGCGAACACCCATATATATTTCCCTTTTGAGAGGATGCTTGAATTTGATTTTGGAGCGATAATGTAATAAGAGTGGAGTGTTTAAAGTTGCGTGACATGTATCTATATTTTCAAAATTATGAATGTAGCACGACACGACTCATTTCTTGAGCTTATTTTTTTACTTGTTATACTTTGAATCTATCGTCTGTTCGAGGACGAACAAACAAATAAAGCGTGGGGTAGTTGATTAACACGTATTTGTTCTTATTTTAGTATTTATTTAGTTTCTTTTTTCTTAGTGTTTTTGGTATAAGTTGGACAATTTGAGCTTAAATTTGTATAATTGTGTTTCCAATTTATTTTACCGCTTTTTGATCTAGATTGATGCAATTAGGTGATATTTTGTTATTTTTTCACATTATAGCTAAGTAACCGGAAGAGTTCAGCACGTTAGAGATGAAGTATGACGATCGAGAGTCAAAGATCGAGCTTTCCGGTGAAGAAGTAGCAAGAATTTGAAGCTGCCATTTTTCTATAACAGTTATTCTACTGGAACCGTTATAGTATCGTTGAAGCTAACGGTGCATTAGCGATAGCTACTACCGCTAGTAGCTACCACTATCTATAACGGTTATTTACCGCCACCCAGAACCATTGTCGAAGTGCCGAAGTACAAAAATGAAGAATTAGCGATAGCTTTCTATAAGGGTTACTACCGCTACCTTATCGTTAACGCTACCGCTAAGACTGGACAGAGGCATTAACGATATCATTAGCGGTAGCTACTATAACGATTACCTTACCGTTACCTTAACGTTAACGGGCCCTGAACCGACTTAAAGCTGTCTTGCCATTTTCTGTAAAAAGGCATCATTAATCCGGGTTTTGGCGTGCCTCCAACCCTAAAAACGTACAATAAACATAATCCTAGGGTTTAGAGTCGTATTTTATCATCAAAAATGCAGAGATCGTGAGCAAGAAGAAGGATTCAACGAAACGAGTCCGGTTGCCGTTAGACGTCGCCAAGCCCATTTTTGTCCGTTTCGCTGCGAATCTCTGTGGAACTTTCGAAGTCTAATCAACAACCATTAGTTAGAATAATTTTTCCGCAACCTTTCATTCTTTTCTTAGATTAATAGTTAGTTTTTAAGCTTTTGAATATTTAGTTACCTTTAAGTTTTGAAGTTTGGTTTATGATCTTGAATTCACTGAACGTCTTTAGTTATTTAATTCTCTGTTTAGATCAGATTTTCATGTTTAAGTTTGGATATTGGATGCTTGAATTGGTTGAGAATATTCATGCTATTAACTTATGTTAGTCTGCTTAAGTTTTTATACTTTATGTTATCGTTTGATTCGTAGTAATTTGATTTATGCATGATCGTATGTTCATAGTTGATATATTGAGACGATTTATGATAATTTAGCTGCTGCGAATAGGTTCTAATATTGAGTTCTTAATTAGTTTGAATTTTAATATAGTTATTTCTTAGATAATTAATTAGTTAATTTAATTTAGGTTTTAAATTTGTTAAATAATTACTTTTAAATTCTTAGTTGATAATTTAGGATAAATAAATTAGTTTTTAAGTTTAAGTATTACAATTTAAATTCGTAGTTATTAATCAAAAACCAACAAAACCCCAAAAAATATTTTGGTTACTTGTTTTTGAACAATTATCTGAGATCCGATAATTTATTGTCCTTGAGAGATGACTCGAGTCAACTTTCCACCCTACAAGCGCCCTCGTGCTCTTGCGAGCAAGCTTGCATGTTTTTAATTTAAAATATTTTTAATTGGGGTGCACAGAAGTTTGGTTCAATGCCTCATTCGAAGATACTTTGCTAAAAGCACCGACGAGGCAATGACTATTCTTAAAGAGATGGCGACCAATAGTTATTAATGGCCAACAGAGAGATTAATAATAAAAAAATTTACTATGGTAGGTGAGAATGACGTAATGACCACCATGACACAATAAATAGCGGCGAAGAATATCAAGTTCAACATGTTTAGTCACAAAGCTCAGGGATTTCAATATGCTAATCAAGTGGAGTTGCCATGCACGAAGGGGTTAAAGATGTAAATTGGCGCAGAAGAAGACGAAGCATCGTTGGACAGAGGTGGAGCCGCCGTGAGCGGCGACGCTGGTTCATGACTTAATAGGATATCATCAATTCCATGTGCTTGTGCAACTGAAAGCACTAGAATTTCCCAAAAATTGTAATTTGTACGATCAAAACAAAGAGAGTGGCGTGAAATAAGGGAGAAGTGTCGCAGCCATGGCAAGACCGCCAGAGAAGAGGAAAATCTCTAAAACAAATTAGATCCGGCTAAACAAAGCTTTGGATACCATGACGAAATCAGAGAAAACTAATAATGAAGAAGTAATATATTATTGATCAACTGATTTACATTGAGCCTGAGTTTGCTATATAGAAAACATATGCAACACAAGCTCCAAGTGGCAAGAACTGGAAGCCATAACACAATCCTTATTGATTAACTGATTTACTTGGGCCTGTTTGGTCTAGAACTCCGAATCCAAGATTTGGGATTCAAAATATTGAACACTCGTTTGTTTTAAAATACAAAAATCAAATACTCAAATAATAATATCTTACAACTAAATAATTAAATATTAATAAATGAAATATAATAATATTATTATCCATTTTTAAAACATTATTTGACATCAAATACAATATAATGATACATTGTCATTCACTTATCAGACATGATTTTACATCTACATTAAAAAAAAAAGTAAATGATTATGAATCTTATAACAAAAAAGAATTCTTACTATTCACATAATTTTAAATACTCAAAAAATTTGAATACTAAAATTTAAAATACCAATGAATACTAGTACAAACGGGTAAAGTTAAGGTTGGTTATGCTAACTACCTAGCTAACTTAGCCACCAACACTTTATGTATAATCATATCACTATCAATTTACGTTTTTCATAATACTTGTTGCTTTCGCAGAACCCTCCCTCCATATGCAAAAATATTTGTAAGCACATCCGTGATAAGTTTGAAAGTTCAATTGGGCCTCATTGAAAGTTGACATGAAAGAGAATTGGGCTTGATAGTGTTACTAGATAAACTTTCGTGAAATCTCTTTAGGGCTCGTTTGTAAAGCACAATAGGATAGGACTGGATGGGATACCCCACCCGGTCAGGTGTTTGAAAATGGAGCACGGAGCCCGGAATTTCAGTCCTGGCCCGATCACAGTCCAGTGGATGGCAGATTAATCCATCCCACCTGGACCCCTCGAATTGGTTAATCGTATTTCCGCTCGTATGATAAACTTACCTTTGTGCCCCTGAAATGCCGTGTTGTTTTTCCATCCTGCCCTTGGTAGGTCAATGAATTACGCCTACACCACAATAAAGACTCCTCCATGCCAAGAAACCCTAGAAACTAGCCGCTGTTTTGGATCTGGAGTCAGGCATTTGCGACATCAAGGCGATTTTCAGAGATTCTTGCCAGTGAACCCGATTACGCCGAGGAGAAGAGACCAGCGTGTTTGATACTTCGGTAAAATGGCAGTTGAAACTTCTATTGCTGTAAACATGGCTTACCAGAACTACAGGTACTTCAACATCTTCAATTCCTGCTCTATGAAACTTATCTGGAAAACAAAAATAAAAATGACTTGAGGTGAAAAATCCCATCAATAATAACAAAAATTAAATTCCAGCGCGGAAAATAGAAGCTTATTTAAACAAATGGAGAAAAAACAGCAAGAAAAAATTTGAAAAAACAAAGAGAGAGAGAGAGAGAGAGAGAGAGAGAATTTTAAAGGAAAGTCATTCATCATGTAAGTTTTGTTCATGTAAGACTTCTGAGCTCTGCAAAATTTTTACCTTATGACTGATTTGTTCTTGTAATGAGAACAACCTCCCAGACTCCCAGTCCTACAAAATAAAAATCGAATCATCATAAAAATAAAATAAAAAGATTACACTAAAATATCATAAACTCAACCGAACATTTGATTATATTAAAACAATACTAACATGTTTTAGAAACCAGGATTATCTTTTAACATATGGAACCATAAAAAAAATCCTAGAAAAAACTAAAAGAATGAACCCTCGTATTTTCAACATGGATGAAACTTCCCAATAGAAAAACCAAGCAATAAACATTTTTCTTTAGTTTTCAATAAATGTCAAATTAACCTAATTAAGATTAGAAAAAGATGAATACTATACAACTGCAAAATAAGACCAACTGTAATGTATTTGAATACTAAATGACAACCGTTGCGTGGAGATCTAAATTTATAAGATAATGACCTTGTCCGAGTGGGATATGTGGCCAATAGCTTCACCATGGGAAAGAAAAAAAAAAAGCAATCAGCACCCAAAACTAATAAGTCAAAAGCCCAAGAACTTCAAAAAAAATGAAATTACTTATTGTTTTTACTTGCTTGTTACTGATGCAGTCCCTCCAAGCAACTCATACAAAAACTCCAAAACATCAGTGTAGAATGAGATTACACCTATCACATATTAAACATTTATTCATAATATAAAATAAAGGATAATCCCAAAAACCAGGGGCTTAACCTTATTACAAAAACCTCTAATTATTATTCAAATATTACTAATACCACTTAAATTGTCACTAACTCTTGAGATGTAATTTGTAAAATAGATACAGACATCAATTGGGTATTGTAATTTTTTGAAATATAACTAGAACTTTTCTTGTAATTAACCTTATAAAAATTACTTATAAATACCTGGATTGCCAGGAATAAACAAGACATGTAACTTCGGGTCTTGGCTATGAATCTCCATTAAATTCGTTTTAAACCTGGTTTAATTGTATTGAATAAAAAAATAATTTCCCCTATATAGTTTTCTACAATATAGCGCACAAAATTAATAGCATAAAAATCTGTGATTAGATTAAGCTAAATGCGACTATGAACGCCAAGATTCTCGAAATTACCCAGAAACACTGATTAGCCAAAAACTCGCACACTTGCTTTTCTGTATCAAACTTAAGTTTTCAGCACCCATCTGCGATTTCACACGCCTCGCCCGAGAAACTCTCCTACAAATGCAATTAATTGAGCACAAACAGAGATGAATTAAGAACTCTTGAGAACTTTGGAACCTTGGGGTAACAAAAAAAGGCACGCAAGTCCATTTTCCAATATGAAAATAAAATCAGAAAACTGCAGCTCACACCCAGTTAAGTGAAAACTAATACAATTTAATACACAATTCTCAGTAATGCGATAGCCAAATTTAATACAATTTCACGATTAATTTCACGATAGCGTCCATTTCATTAGAATCTAGTAAAACCTATTTCAGTTGAARAAAGAAAGAAAGAAGATGAAGACAAACACAGGATATCAGGTTGATTTAAAAAATAATTGCACTTACCCCAGCACTATCGAGAGGAATGTCACTGAGTCAAACCCCTCTGAGCAAAAGCATTGAATCCTCCTTCACTATCCTCCTCCGGTCCATTGCTATTGGATTCTACCAAAACAAACAAACAAATAAATTAAATCCTCAAACCCCACATCAAAATTAGGGTTTTCGATTACGAACCAGCTCACAATTGGAATAGGGTTTTCTCACCATTTGTGCAGGAAATGATTGGTCGAGCGGCTTTCGATTCTCGAGAAGCGTGTCAACTCGGCTCCGAAGTGCACTCCAAAATCTCTTATCGGAAGATGGGCTGAGCAATTGAGGAGACGAGGCCATCGTGAGAAGGAGAAGCCGTTGCCGGCGAGGATGGAGTGGGCGAGGGTGAGGGCGAGCGATTCGATGTTCGATTGGATGGAGGAGAGCGAGAGGTCGGAGACCTCGCAGCAGGTGGTGGAGAGATTGAGATCGGAGAGGGCTAGGGTTTTCGCGGAGGAAGAGGATGTAGCCTGATTTTAGGGTTTTGATGGTGGAGTCGTGTTTGAGCCTGGAAAATAAAGAGGTGGAGTCGTGGAGGATGGTGGAGTCGTGATTGGAGGGTGAGGAGTCGTGTTTCTTATTAAAGAAATAAATAAAAAGAATTGAAAAAAGAAATAAATAAAAATAAAATGAAAGAGAGGGGATGGATTCTACGGCGGTTCTACTAAAACCGTCGTGAAATGTTATCTCATTCACGGTGGTTCTATGGGAACCGACGTTAAATGTAGTGACCTGAACTATTTCATGGCGGTTCCTTAAGAACCGCAGTTAATTAGTTCAAATTTAACGTCGATTCTATGACAACCGCCGTAAAATGTAGGATTCTACGGCRGTTTTGAGAGAACCGCCGTTAACATATGGATTTAACGTCGGTTTTCTAGAAAACCGCCGTTAAAACATATTTAACAGCGTTTTTCCAGAACCGCCGTTAATGAGCCGCCGTGAAAAGCCCTTTTTACAGTAGTGACTATGCATGTGTTCGTTAAACTCCATGAGTGGTATGCGAATTATCCCTTTTTTCGGAGTTTTCAAATATAGCCGCGTAGGCTTTTTAATTCAATGGCTATTAAAAAATGGGATATGAAAAGGCAACGATGCGAAGTAGCTAGTACCCAAGATTCTCTATTTATTTTTTGAAGGTCTCACAACTTATTTGCCGATGCCTTGTATTTTTGCGTGTTTTGAATTCTGCGGGTTATTTTCATTGCAATTGCTGCTGCATTTGCTAAAACATGGAGATGACATTGGTTTCATGTGTTTGTGCACCATTCTCTTTGTTGAGTTGAGTTTATATTTGTATTAAAAAGTGTTGTTTCCATACTTATTGTTGTCGGTTAAAATTTTATTCTTATACACTACGTACGAAAGTTGGATATCATGTGTTATTAATGGACAGAATTTTTCAGCCTATCCACCTATGAAGTTCGTTATATTATTTTATACTACCTTAATTGCGTTTTACAGAAAAGTTATCCGCTTGTGTTTGGGCTGTCAGTCAATTGAAAATGATGATTACTTGACCGTGGTACCTGATTGATTCAGCAATTTATGTGCGTGATTGATTCAATAATACGTGATGTGTGTAAATTCAATATACGCCACTCTTAATGTGTCCGTTGGGGAGAATTTAAAATGCATGAAAGTAGTGTGACTAAAATCTCGAAACCATAACTTCCTGCTATGTTACATACCCAGCCTTTCATTACTCCACTCACATAATCAAACATTATTAAGATTACGAAAGGGGGTTTCTGTTTCAATTTTGTGTTTATTCAAGCTGGGAGTGTGAGTAATACCTACTACTGGATTTCTCATGTTTTTCCCAATCAACACATTCTTATAGATAGGACTGTACAGGTCATGGAGCTTAGTGAGGATGAAATTGAGTTGGCTTTGATCATAGAAAGCACTTTAAAAATTATAAAGACATTTTTTATGCTCACTTTTTGTATAACAAGTTTTACGTCAAAAGAAAGCACCGTAAGCGTAGTAGATCCCTTGACATCGTACGCGAACCACTCATTAAAAGGCTACCACTTCAGATTACACATTTGCACAGACTAGTAGACATAAGTGACACGACCTGTGCCGAACAACTTCGAATGGATAGAGATGCATTCGGTAGGTTGTGTTATCTATTAGAGAATGTCGGAGGTTGTGTTATTCTAGTCAGCGAACAAGTTGTGTTATTTTTGTCCGTGTTAGCCCATCACCAAAAAAATCGGGTTGTCAAACATGCCTTCATTCGGTCCGGACAGATGATTAGCAAGCACTTTCATCTTGTCTTGGATGCGGTTTTGAGGCTGCATCCTCTACTAGCTGTCAAACCCAAAGTGATTGATGAAAGCTGCACCAATGTAAACTGGAAATGGTTTAAGGTACATTCCAACAACACCCATAAACGTAGTGAAATCCTAGAACCGTTAAATCACTATACTTTTCCTAATATCGACTTTCATTAATTATTCTCTCTGTCTGAATGCATAGGGCTGTCTAGGTGCTTTAGACGAAACATATGTTCAAGTTTAAGTGCCTTTTAGGGGAAAGGCTCGTTATCGAAGTCGCAAAGGCGATGTGTCTGTCAATGTCCTAGGTGTTTGTGACCCCAATTTGAATTACATATTTATTCTCACCGGTTGGGAAGGATCAGCCGTAGACAGCCGTGTGTTACGGGATGCAATCACTAGGCAAAATGGTTTGAAAGTACCCAATGGTAAATAAATCAATTTCCACCTTCTACTATATATCATATGTCATTACCTTTATTCGAAAAAATCCTAGTCATAAATCTTGGGATGAATTTGAATCTTAACCAGTCCTCAAATAATTCCAGGGCGATATTATATGTGTGATTGTGGTTATACGAATGGTCCGGGGTTTCTTTCACCTTATAGAGGTGTTAGGTAACACTTAAGTGAGTGGGGTAGTGGTGCTGAAGGCCCTCAGAATTACAAAGAACTATAAAACTACGTCATTCAAAGGCTCGTAATGCTATTGAACGGTCTTTTGGTATACTTAAAAAGAGATGGGCTATCCTTCGGAGTCCCGCCTTTTATAACATTGCTACTCAAAACCGAATGATTATGGCTTGTTGTTTACTCCATAATTTCATCCGTACAACTATGGCGGTAGACCAAATCGAGGCTCTGCTCGATGCCTCATCAACCGGTGCTGTAGATGCAGATGCGACTCTGGATTACTTTGTAGATCAAGTTCAACCGTCTGACAAGTGGACAAATTGGCGTGATACACTTGCGAAAGCCATGTACGAGGAGTGGATGAATGTATCTTAGATCGAGAGTTTGGCGGATGGAACACACGCTATAATGTAGTACTCATATATTTCTCATTTGAATATGTTTAGGGCAATGCTCCATAGTTTGATGGTTGATCAGATTATGATTCTTGCAAACACTTAGACATGAGGATGTGATATTCGGTAGAAGCTGTAAACTTAGTCGGGTAAAACCCGTACGTTATTGGTTTGTTTCATTTTCATGATGTTTCCACTTTAAGTGACCAAGTTATTTTTGCGTTCATGTATTCGTGTGCACGTAATGCTTTTGTCATACTGTTAATTTGTTAACATTGCACGTTGGTTGAGTGAGAACATATTCAATAGATAATATCACCATCAACGATCTATTAGTGCAGGAATGGAGTCATCGGCGAGCTACACAAAACCTTCGTCGGGTCGTTCGAGTCAAAGGACGTGGTCCGTGGAAGAGGAGCTCATTCTGATTCAGAGATTGAAATACCTGGTCGTCCGTGGGTGGAAAGCGGACAATGGTTTCAAGGAGGGTTACGCTTTCATCCTCGAGAAACATATCAGTCAACATTTCCCCGGTACTGATATCAAAGCGGAGCCCCATATAACCTCGAAGATGCACGTGTGGAAAAAAGCATACGGGTCACTAAGCCTCATGCAAGGTCGTTCTGGGTTTGGATGGAATGACTTGAGTAACACGATCACGGTCGATAGTGAGGACATATGGGCTGAACATGTCAAGGTTCGGTCACGAACAACCTAAATTTCAAAAAACTTTTCTAAATGTTGTAGTTGAGATAGTCCTGGCGTTTTGCAGTTTGATCCCAACTGCAAGTCCATGAGGTATAAGACGTGGCCGTACTTCAAAGACTGGGTTGAGATATTCGGGAAGGATAGGGCCACAGGAGAGAATGCACGAGGATTTGCGGATACTACGACCGAACCAAGTACTGAACAACCGCCATAACAGGGATTAAGTGCGCCATACATGTGCTTGGATGAGGACATTCCTGCCGTGGAGGTTGACGATAATTCTGGCATTCAAGCTGAAGGTAGCTCTGCGCCCGCGAGGAAGATCCCGAAAAAGCAAAAATCCATTGATGCATTGGAGGAGCGCTTCGTGGATCTGATGGAGACGTTCTATGCCAAAACCGAGGGACATCTCGGCGAGCTGGCTTGGCGCATTGGTTTTCAGCATGATGCGAAAGAACAACGTAAGGCCGTGTTCGATGTCCTGAATCAAATGCCGTTCCTGACCATAGAAGATAAATTATTTGTTTCGAATCTCTTCTGCAAGAACAACGAGGATCTAGATCTCTTTTTCAGTATTGGCGATGAGAACAAGGCGGTGATGGTGAAGATGATGCTGGAGGGATGCCTTTGAGTCAGATAAATGACAAACTCGTTAACTCTTGGACTTCGTATGTAAATAAACGAATATTTCTAGGTTATGACCTTATGTACGTATGTTCCCTTTTGGTGTTACCCGGGATGAGTAACAGGGTTTGCAAGTTCATGTTTTGGTGGATTGTGTTCATGTAGGTCGAAATCATCTCTTTAATTTTGGTTTCGACCATCTGACTTGAATATTGAAAAAAAGAAAAGAAATTCAGATGTTCAAATTTATGATTCATTATGGCAATCTAGGCCCACGAATGTTCTATTGAAAACGTCTTCACTCCGGTTTATTCTCATTTTTTATATACAGGTGATATAAAGACCAAGACTTTAACATTCCATTAAATATCACCCGTCCATTTCTAGTTGTGGTGTTATGGACATTTATGCAATATATAAGAATACTCAATGAGTGAAAGTTTCAGGTTTAATACACTTATTTATGTCATTAATGCATCATATTGGAAAGAATTGTGTAATGGGAATGCTTCAACTGCCAACCACCACCAACATCATTTATGTGCATGACTCATTACATATATGCATACCCAACTCACTTCATTTCATATTTCGAGTGTATAGAGTTGGTCACATTATTAAAAATTGTGGTAGTTAGCGAAAGTCCCTGAATATTTATGTTGTTAGTTATATTTGCACTTCATATCGTCTATTGTTATTTGTGTGAACAGGACGTCAAGATGGTGTGGACCAGTAATCAGCGTGTGCGTGGCATGTGGCGTGGACCATTGTGGGGCAAGGAAGATGAATTGGCTTGTTAAGACCTCTTCTTCAAGATTTCTACGCGGGTTGGTCGTGTTCATGACCCCAACTTGTTTAATAGCATATGGCCGTTTCTCGTAGAGGAGTTGTCCAAGAAGATGAATAAGGATTACACCATGGAGGTTGTGCGTTCGAAGATTCACTTGCTCAGAACACATTTCAATGCATTTGAAACTTTCAGTAGACGCACCGGTGTGAGATTTGATCTGAGGTCCGGACACATGGTCGTAAATGATACATATTTCACGCACAACGGGCAGGTAATATGGAATTTCAATTCACTATTCAACTCAGAAGCTTTGATATTAAAGAATTCCCTTTGTAACTGGATCGTTTTTTGATTGGTGTGCACCGAAGGAGAGCGATATTGACCGATGCTTTCAGATTGACGGATTCCCTTTGTACCGCAAGTGCAATGAGGTTTTCATCCGGAAGTGCGCAACGGAGATTGACTTCGTGGATTATCTTAACGACGGACCCGGCTCGACCATCGCGAACCTCTTACCGATTGATGACTCGGAAGAGTCCATGCCTGACCCCTATTGGGACACCGAGAGCGACGGCTTCGACTGTGAAATCCTCGACCCTTTCTCGTATGATGTGAATTTGGAAGGTGGACTGGGCCACGTTCTGGCTTCTGACTCATCGGACGACGACGTTAATGATGGCCATGATTGCTCCATTATAACTGACTAATGCCTTCCATCTCTTGAATTTACCTGTTGCTTGGTTTGGGTTTGAACGTTTAGGCTTCTTATTATGCTTTATCCTTTATTTCGTTATCGGTTTAGTACTCGAGGATGGGTTTTCAGGTCTGTTGGCTGACTTCAAACTTTGGTTAGTGGTGTGTGGTTGTGTGGTATTTTTCTGTTTCTTTTTTTTTCTTTTGCGCGCTTGCGAACTTTTCATGCATTTTTAGAATTATTTGTTTTCCGATGATTTTGATGTATAATATGGTTTAGAAAACTTGTACTGCGTTCTTTGGTTTGCTCGTTAAGTTATTCATAGGCATTAGTTCTTGGTCGATTAGTGCAAATAGTCGAAGACTTAAGCCACAAAACAACTAAGATAACGAAACAAAGTACAACCACATAAAATGTCAAGTAAACAAAGGCCAGAATGCTCAATCACAGAAGTACAAAATACCAATAAAAATAATAATACAATAAAATAGAAAAAGATTAGGCATTGTTTGATCCTCTACATGATGTCGACTTCGCGTCACGTAGACTACGTTTGAGTCTGGTAGGTGTACGAGTACCTGAAACCTGGGAGCTAGTATTACATTCCGACTCAGCTAGCACTTGGTTCACCGAACTTTCAGAAACGCGCTCGCTTCCCTCCGAACTTGAGCTACCAGATTCGTCCAATACGATCACCTCAACCGTCCGGCTACCACAAGCTCGTTGTCCAGTTGTTGGTGATGTAAGGACATCATACATCCCCCAAAACAGAACTTGAAGTTTATCCCAATCCGGATCTCCGTACAGAACGTACGCTTGAGCGATATCTTCTTTCTGTTTGAAAATATCAAAACACATTTTTCGATTAGGTTAATATTAATTCGACCTTTCATTTACATGTAACAGTATAAGCATACGATTTAAGGAGGGGGGAAAATATACGTAGATCAGGTGTATATTACCTCAATCAGCTCAACCCATACATGCGCAGGAGCACTCATCATATTATCGTACGCATCTCGGCGAACTCCATGTTTTTGAAGGATCCACCGGAACACCCGAAAATGACTACGAAGTAGGTTAAGCTTGTCGTTGCATTCGTCGTAGGTGAAGCCCTGACCCAGCTCCTGGTTGAGTTTGTTGGTTGCGTATTGAATAGCATTTGTGGAATTTTCGCCCGGCCTGAATATTCCAGCCGACCTTGCCTCAATAAGCCCATCGATAAAAGTTTTATCGACGGTGCTTGTCCAGCGAGACGTGTACAGAAAACATTCTTGTTTCTTGGATAGGGGATTTGGTTGGTTTGAACTCTCGATTTCCCCTCGCCCAAATGTGTGCATGATGCAGGGGTGTTTGTTGGATACGTATGTCTCGAACAAATTTTTCCATATAAATAAGCTTGTACAAGTTGTGGCATGGGGATGAGATACAGCAATAATGAAGGGTAAATTCAATGTAAATCATTTCTAGTATGAAACATCTATTACTTATTAGGGAATATGTCCCTTTCAACATGATGGTCTTTGTTGCTTTTCCTTTTTTAACTCATTGAAGCATGGACTAGCTACTGGAAGAACACTTTAACGAAAGGGAATATATTCTTTTTTGGTCATTCCAGAACAGTGGACTCATTTAGACAACAGATGGGCTCCACATAACTTAGAATTATGCAACTTATGCACTAAAATTTAAAAAGTGCATGCCAAATTACGCAATATGACATGGCTCGCCAAGTCTTGAACAAAAGACGTACTACGAAAGAACCCATTTCCTTGATGACACCTTAATCACACTAAGAACACAACTTCTTACCTCGTAACTGAGAATTCATTACACAAAATGGAACCAATATCATTACCCACGTCAAACTTGAATTTTTCCAATCAACGCGTTAACAAAAGCAACAGCAAAATAAAATAGAGAACCCAAGCGAAACGCCTCGAAAATGGGTTTTGACATGCCTGTTTCTTATATATTGTCGATTTCGCCCGAACGCTTCTCAGCTCGTTGCACAACTGGTCAAACGTAGCTCTCAGCTGCTCGTCGGAGCTTCGATTTACCCAAATGAAAAATTTACATTTCTTTTCATGCAACTCAAAAGGATTCAAATGCATAAACGTTGCTTCAGTAAGCAAAAACCCGATAACGTATTCGACAACATATTAATTTACCAATTAAACACCGGAAGGAACATTTATAATTACGTACCCCTCTCACAGGGCAACTCAAGAATCGCCGATCTGGATTATTTGATGTCCGCGATGTCAACACTCGAACGGGGAGTTCACAATAGCACTCAGTGGGGAGATCTCTCTGACAAGTCGTACACTTCAACGTAACATTCCGCGGACAAGTGGATGACGAACCATAAGAGTTGCTCATTTGCCCAGATAATATCCCACTCAAAACAATGCCCGGACAACAAGATCCACAGTACAAACCTATACTGGCCGATCGAAAAAAATTAATGGGAGTGCAACAGCTGCTAAAAAATGATAGTGGGATTTTGTGTGGACATAAATTGACAGTAAATCAAGCAATGCAAATCCAGTCCCAAAAATTACGCAAACCTAATTACATAAATCTATTGTAGTTCTCATAAACTGACAGACCTGGAAAATCGAAGACCCAATTTGTGTGCGTCGGATTCTAAATGGTACACCGTACCTCGCCCAAAATCAATTAACAGAGGAGAACCGTCTGGACGAGTGCCTATTTCGTCTTCTGTTCGGAGGCTATCTGAACATGCTCACGAAGAAGTTCCCGGGCGCTCCTGACTCCTGATGGGCTGCCATCCGGCCTAAATAATATTATCAAGAACCCAAGCCGCCTCTAGTGTTCTTCTAATTTACAGTATTTCGAATCAACTCTCTGGTGGGTTGATGCCTTTTTTGGAAACGATGAACCTGGTTTCAATGTGCTTTGAAGGTAGGTTAGGTATACACCCTAAACGAAGGGGTATTTTTGCATTTTCACAAGTTATCCAGACATATCACCGAAAACAAACGATAGATTGTTCACAAACCATTTAAATAGGGTAGACGCTATTCGGTTTTACAAACACGAGTATAATAAAATCTGAACAGTACAATCACGTGGGATGGGATACAATAGTCTTATCCCACCCAGTCTTACAAACGCACCCTTATGGGAATATGATATCATGGATTCAATGATAAATTCATCATATTAATCGGAGTTTTAAAAACCGAACCAGATTAGCGGGTTCGATCGTGAATCGATCCCCTGGTTCGATTTGGACATCTCCTTAATTATAATTATACCATTATTTTAATTTGGTTTATATTTATTAGATATAATTTCGTTCTACTAGTATACTGCATAATATTTCATATTATATAATTAAATAAAAAATATATTTTATTAAAAGTAGTAATATCGCCGATTAAACCTGTCAAACGAGTTGAGTCGCTTAGTGGTGACTAGTGATGCCTAACGGTTTGGCCGAACCGGCCAAACCGACGGTTCGAACCGGCGGTCAACAATTTGATTACCGTTGACCAATATTTGAATTGGAATAGCCAATAAGGCGGTTTGGTTCCGGTTTTAGCATTTTCCAACCGTGAACCAGCGGTTCAAACTGCCAATTTTTTTTAATACTTGTAAAATATTATTTTTTAAGTCATTTGTTAACATCAAACTCGTTCGATATTTTGAATTGGTGATCAACAAGAAAATATTTCATTTTATAAATAATAGTCCCATGATCGCGATAGAGATATTAGTCGTTCTTGAATCCAGCAACAATACGACAAATTTGTGATAACTTATATCTTTCGTCCACTCTAAAGTAAGTAAGATACGAGGAAATTATGTGCACTTTGATTTTAAGGTGGGGAGTTATAATTTAATATATAACTTATTTCAATTGTTTAATGTAACAATTTTAAATTTTAAATTCGAGTATTTGAAAATTGTTAATTCTTTTTTGAATTTGTTAAAAGTATTATTTCTATTTTCTCACTTAAATTCAAAATTTCAAATATTCTAATATAATTTCTTTATTTTAATTTCAAATATTTTAAATGACTCAAAATTTTCAAAATTTCAGAGTGTTAGTTCTATTTTCTCACTTAAACCTCATATATTAAAAAAAAATTATAATAATAAAAAAATAAAAAATTTTAACTTCAAAAATTTCAAATATTCTAATTAAAGTTTCTTATTTTACTAGCTTATAATATTTTAAATAGTTCAATTTCAATTTCTTTTTAATTTTTTCGAATTAATTCAAAAGGTAATTTCTATTTTCTCAGTTAACCTCACATATAGGAGTGAGCATTCGGTCGGTTCGGCCGAAAATCAAAACGAACCGAAATAACCGAAACCGAATTTTACATAAAATTTCAAACCGGACCGAAATTTGGTCTAAAACCGAAAAAACTGAAAAACTGAAAACCGAAATATTTACAAAATTGCAAACCGAACCAAACCAAAAATATATTTAAAACCGAATTAACCGAACCGAACTGATAAAAACTAATAATAAGAAATATAAAAATTATATTTATTTATTTATTTTTTAATTATATTTTGGTTAAAACCGAACCGAATTAACCGACTTTTTGAAATTCTCAAATCGAAAATCGAACCGAACCGAAAATTTCATTTCGGTTCGGTCAGTTATTTTGGTTTTTCAATTTTTTGCTCACCCCTACTCACATATATTTTAATAAAATTAAAAATAAACATAGGGAAGAAAATCAAAATATATATATTAAAAGTTAAAAAATTAAAAAAAAAAAAGAAAAACCAAACCGGCCAACCGAATCGTGGTCGATGGTTCACAAACTGTCGGGAACCGACCGGTTTCACGATTCAATTATACGGTCGAGGTACTGGTCAAACCAAATCGGTGGTTCGAATCGTTTGAACATGTCTACCGGTGACTTAACCAGTTTGATTACGGTATTTAAACCATTAATATCAACCGTCGGTGTATTATTTTATACTAGTATTTTGCCCGTGCGTTGCACGATAATTCTTATTTTATTTTATGTAAAATAAAAATAATTATTTTAAATGTGTTAAGTATTTAAATAAGTACGAACACTAGGCACAATAAGGCACGACACGATAATCATAGGCACGAACACTACACAATAAGCTTATCGGGCCTATAATCTAAATCCGAATCACGACACGCTAAAAACACGAAAAGTACTAACCGGTACGATAGGCACGATAAATAAAAATACTGAATTTATTTAATCTTACCCATTAAGCACATTAGGCTCGTTAATTAATAAAATACGTGATTTCTTAATAGATATAATACATATCTATCAAATTATCAATACAAATTGTCAAATACATTTAAAATTATAATATGACAAATGTACTAATGATAAATTAAAGATCACGAATACTAACAATGAGTAATGAATATAAAAGGGGAAGACTAAAATATTATCGGGTCTTATTGTGTTTATCGTGGGTCTTATCGTGTTTATCATGTTTAATCTTACCGATAAGGCATGAATCCAATTAGCCTCAACCCATAGCCTATTATTTTGTGTTGTGTTCGTGTCGGTCATTCATGTCGACCCCTACTTGATATAGCAACGTACAACTGATCATGACTGAAAACTGAAATTTTCAAGAAATGTCCAACGTGAGAGAGAGATTGTCCTTGAATTTTGTTGATCATCATAGTATATGACACAATCAGAGGAAATTGTCATCGTTGGAATTCGAAAGGCAAGCTCAAATTAGATTGTGTGATAATCATTTTAGGGATGAACAACAATTCACCTGCATTGCTTCCATGAGAAATATTAGCCTATACAATATGATCGTCAAGTTTTGTAATATATATAAAATATTAATTCTTATTATAATGTTAATTAGAGTATCTATCCTAATTATGTTAAGAAGATTCTTACATAATTTAAAAAAAAAACTAATCCTAGTGAATCAAATCATCATTAATATTAATTATATAAAATATTAATTCTTATTATAATGTTAATTAGAGTATTTATCCTAATTATAATTATGTTAAGAAGATTCCTACATAATTAAAAAAAGAAACTAATCCTAGGTGAATCAAATCATCATTAATATTAATTATTGTATCTATAATAATTATGTTAATAAAACTCCTACATAACTAAAAAAGAAAATAGTTTTACGTGGCATTTTTTCTCTCTCCTACTCATCTTTTTTTCTCTTTACAGACCTCTCTCTCTCTCTCTGTATATATATATATATATATATA
>BMAC01000862.1:287547-304761 GCA_014905375.1 Phtheirospermum japonicum
TGCACAACTTAGTGTCAGCTTGTGCACATTATTTTGTTACCTTGTACACTTCCGTGCTGAATGGTGTTTTGCACGTGTCGTGAAGTCTTAAAAAAATATGTGCTTGTCGTCATCTGATGTGGTTGCTGTCTGATTTTTTTTTGTGCACAACTTAGTGCCTTTTATGCACATTAGTGTGTTCCCTTGTGCTCGTTTGTGCTGAATGGTGTTTTTGCACCTGTCGTGAAGTCTTAAAAAAATTTGTACATGTCGTTGTCTGATGTGGTTGTTGTCTGATTTATTTTGTGCACAATTCAGTATCAGTTTGTGAACATTAGTGTGTTCCCTTGTGCACATCCGTGCTGAATGGTGTTTTGCACGTGTCGTGAAGTCTTAAAAAAATCTGTACATGTCGTCGTCTGATGTGGTTGTTGTCTAATTTGTTTTGTGCACAATTCAGTGTCAGTTTGTGCACATTAGTGTGTTACCTTGTACACGTCCGTACTGAATGGTGTTTTTCACGTGTCGTGAAGTCTTAAAAAAAATTTGTACATGTCGTTGTCTGATGTGGTTGTCGTGTGATTTATTTTTCTGCCGGCATGTATTGGTTTTTGCACTGATTGAATGTGAGCTTTTGCAGGTGATATTGAATGTTCTTCCCAAAATTGTGAGCCTGTTCGACAAACTATGGTCATGACACCTAGCTCTTATTTTTATCGTTCAAGACTATGTAAAACAAAGGAGCAATTGGCAGAGTTCAAGACCCTTCATATTATTTTCTTATTTTTATTACTCTTAATTTTGCGACATAGGTTGTGCACAAACAAGTATGATTTTTTGCACAACCGATCAATAAATTTTGCACAATAGTGAAGTAATTTATGCACAATGGTATTTTATAAAATTCCTATTTAGGTGTTGGTCTTTTGGGCTTTTCATACAAATTAATTGGATTATAGTTTTGTCGAAATAAGACATTTTTGGCGTTTTCTTTCTCTATTTGCTTGTTATCTTGTATTTAAATATGTTTACATATTTCCTTATCGTACATCGACAATGCTTAATTTGGTTCTAATGACAAATCCAACCCGATGAACGGATTGTAATGATATCATTTACACAAGTAATGCAATAACATATGTCCAACCAAAAGTGCGACCATCGAAGTTAAAAATTTGGAAACTTAAATATTTTTCTTTCCCTCACAAGGACCATTATTAAAAATTTTAAATATGCAAAACACAGCTTTTTTGAGTCGCAAAAAATTTCTTCTACTTATGAACAAATAGAAAAACAAAAAATAGACATCAAAACATAATAAACATTATGTTCCAGTTTTTTCTACTTAGACAAGAGTACTTACGCAACAAAAGATACAAATATACATTAGCCATAAAAAAAACGTGAATGTACTGCACATTAGTTCTACTACGTGCACATTAGTTCACAAAAGCTTGCACAGCAAATTGCACATTAGTTCATATGTGCGTGCACATTAGTTCATAATTACATACACAAAATAGTCTCTATATACAAAACAATTAAAAAATACATGCACATCAAATTGCACATTAGTTAATACACTCGTGCACATTAGTTCATAACTACATGCACAAATAGCCACTATATACAAAACTATTAAAATAATATATGCACATCAAATTGCACATTAGTTCATATGCGTGTGCACATTAGTTCATAACTACATGCACAAAATAGCCTCTATATATAAAATAGCCACATCAAATACCTGTATAGACTCCCAGTTCCATCCAAGATGAATGTTAGTAGCAAGGTCGATGACTTTTAAAGAACAAATCGAAAGACAATTTAAAATTCAGAAACAAAACTTTCAACTATACATGATCACAATCCAACCAACAATTTGAAATTCGACAGAGAAATTGAACTAGCTTGATTTGTTCAAATTGGCTCATTTCAAAGCTAACTAACAATAGGAATTTAATTTATACCTTTTCAAACAGAATTAAAAAAAAAAATATATTATCGACATATGTAGTAGTGCAACACTTGAACTATAATCTTAATAATCGGCCGGTAATAAAAGGTGTTGAACTCAAGTGCGGAGCTATATCAGGCGAAAAACAGTCTTTGCTTTTCTTTGTTGTATACGAGTTCGGAGTTGTAGCTGCTACCATCTTGTTCTCCAGAGGGCTAAACGGATGACGACCAGGCCACTGGATCAGCTTCACGGGGCGCAGACAAGCCAAACTACCACCATCAGGTAGCTGGTTTTTTCAAAATCAGAAGCTTACTTGCTTGTATAGTTGCCTCTTTCTCCTTAGCCACTGGAGCACCAAAAGGGTCCCCGGCAAGAACAAGAAAAGTGAAGGCTTGCTGATCATCCCCCCCCCCCACCCCACCCCCCCACCCCGAGATGAATCTCTATCAGCTTCCTCAAATCAGCAAGACTTGAATCTTTCAAAACCTTCAACGTCGTAATCACCGTTCCCGGATTATTCTTCGAATTCTAAAATTACTAAAAGAACCTGAAAATAATGAAATCCTGAAGAAAAAAAAAATATTAAAACCTTCAAAAATAAATCTAAAAACTAACTCAAAAAACTGGAGAACCCTAGGGAAAACTGTGTGTGTGTGTGTGCGCGCGCGCATATATATATGTAAACTGAAAAGTTAAAACCTGAGCCCTGCCTAATGGTATGTACTCCGTAAGGCACACAATTTTTTGTCAAAAATTGATGYTATGCAGAGAAAGGAAGTAAAATAAACTCCCTCGTCTCATAGCCAGATGGAACATATACTCGCAGTACATGGCACTATTGAAGTAAGTGACTAAGCTCTCACAGAGAAATAAGAGGCATACACCGTCTGTCTTCAATAATGAAGCAGTACAATGCAAGGCATTCTTGTACTTCATCCCATTCGCTCCTGTGTTGTGTTTTTTAAGCTTCACCTGATAATATAGATCGTGATGGGCAAATAATTATAATAATAATAACTGATGCAATGTAATAAAAGGACTTGAGCATGCAATTACATTAAAAATAAATTTAGTCAGACATACAGATGAAACCTGGAAATTCGAAAAAGATCTACAAAATCGATCTGCCTCGCTGTAATTGCACCACAAGATTAACACATATATGATATAAAGTACTGAAAAATATGATAACATCACAAATTCAATGAAATATGAGTTTATAATGAAAAAGATCGGCCAATTATTTGTCTGCTTAATAGCTACTGGTTACGATATATACTGTGTTTTAATTTTTGCCCAAGGGCCTACAATGGAGCTCTGAGATACAAACTCAATTGACTCAGTTACAGTTCTTCATTATGCTACAACCACTCACCCACTCCAGTAATTCAATACGAGAAGCTTTATACACTTTCACCTTATTACTAGGAGACTTGCATTATCTCTATAATTAATTAATTGCAGGAAAAAAAACAATGATAAATGAATCAGAGAGAGAGAGACTTTGACGGTGTCGAAGGGATGACCAACAACGATCGTGGCAACGCCCGCCAGCATACCCGCGATGTACTCCTTGTAGCCCGAGCCCGAACTCTTCGCCATTCTTTTATTCTCTTATCTCTCGCACTAATTCTCTATCTATCACTCGAGAATCTCAAAACCGAGTGATGAACGCATGAGAAACTACAACCGGACGTACCATGTCGCCGATTGCGTAAAAGGAGAAGAAAAAAAATGCGCGACTTCGAATGTAAAATCCAAAAATCTGTCGCGTGCGAAAACGAATTGAGGGCGAATTTATATTCTGTGCTTTAGCCAATTAAATTGAAACGGCGGACTATAAAAGCACTGTTAACCCATCCATCGCTGCTGAGATTTTGTAGGGGTTTAGTAAAGTCGGTGCCCGGTGGTGATGAGTCGGATCGCAGTGGATCACCCGCGTGCAATTCAAAATTGGACGATTGACAAGATTTGGGAAATTTGTCAAAAAGTAAGATTCGCCAACGGTCCTTTATTTCCCGCAAAATCCCGATTCAATCTGTCACCGTTTTGGGGAGACTCGTCATCCTCGCCGCCACCGACGACCAATTCCTTCCGGCGCTGTCCCAGCCGCTCGTCTTCAACCCGCTGTCCGGCAAATGGAGCCACGGTCCCCGATTATCCACGCTGCGGCGCTGGTGGGCCGCCGGCGCATCCGGCGGAGCCATCTACGTGGCGAGCGGGGTCGGTGCCAGCTACAACAGTCACACGGACGGTTGATAGGTGGGATTTGGATCCTCAGCAGCGGGTCCACGAGCCCCGGCAGCGTTGGGCGTGGCGGAGGATGGGGAATCTCAGGGATGTGAAATCGATTGAAATGGCGAAGGGGAAAAGAAGGGTTTTTTCCTGAGATTTTTTCGAGAAGTGTGAGAGGGGTACGACTTCACTTCAACCATACCGGATGTCTAATAATTACAGAAATACCACTGGATAATTTTTATAAAAGCATTAAAATAATTGGTCAGAATTTATTCTCATTTCTCATCTACGGATCCATTCTCATATGATAATAAAGAAACAGGTTGGTTATGGTGTTGTGACACTGAAACCAACATCCCCTGCAGACAACTTCGCCTCTGATAATGTTCCATCTCCACGAGGTTCTTGGCGAGTGAAGCTGAGGAGCTGTTATTGGGATTTCAAAATCGAGGCATGTTTGCTGAGCGTCAAACCCCCATTGGTGTTTTCGTGAAGCAGAACCTGATTACCTTCTTTAGGCACCATGGCGCCTCTTTGAGCTGGTGTCATGTTTGATATTGGTTCTGGTATTCCCAACATCAGTACCAACATGTCTCCATTTTCTGCTCCGTTTGTCCGAGCCCAGTTTACTTTATTTGATAATCAGGTTGCACAGCACCAGGGACTCGTTTGTTGAGGTCCTTTTGCTTTCAGAACAAAAAGGGGGAGAAGAATGTAGAAGACGCTGGTTCGTATTTATTTATTTTCAACATTGGATACTCCATTTAGGGGGAGTTTCTAATATAGGGGGAGTTTCTAAATTCAGGGGGAGTTTTTASTCTTTTGATTATTTTCATGCGTCTTGGGTATTTTGTCCAAAAAGGCAAAAGGGGGAGATTGTTAAGGATTTTATTCTTGGGAATAATTCCTTATTTAGTTATTTGCCTTTTTTAGACCCAAAATATATTAGGGAACTAAAATTAGGACTCTAGATTTGTTTCCTAGTTTGTATACAAGACTTTAATTATTCCTATATTGTGTTTAGGATTTGGTTTTAGGAATCTACCAATTTTAGGACTCTAGGACTCTTCTATTTAAGACAAGACAAAGCCAAGAGGAGAGGACACCTTCAATACTCTTACATTCACGACTTTTCGAGAAGGATTTTTACGCACGGGAAATTCAAGGAGAGATCGCACAACGCAAGACGCACGGCAAAGTAAGGAAGGAAGAACACGGCGTACTACTTGGAGCCAACGATCGTGATAAACAAGATCTTTGAAGTTGCGTGACCGACGAAGAAGATCTTGCCATTCCGGCAACAAGTATTTAGTATCAAGTTTCTTAATATTTAGTTTTCATATATTACTTTATATTTTGTATTGAACTTAAAAGAAAGTAATATGGTTTTCGGGTTTGTACACCCAAGTTCACAAGTACTTTTACTTGTGAACTGAATTTGTTTAATCATGTTCTCGTATTTTAATTTCCGCTGCATAAGTTTAAATTTACTCTAGTCGATGTTGTTAACTGATGTTGTTAACATTGATTAACAACATCGTGAATTCTGTATATTCATACACCTTCTAATTTTACAATTATCTTAGTCTTCATTTATATCTTTACATTCAACCGAATTCTGTACGTTCATCACGCTCCAGATACCAATCGAAAATTGGAAATCCAACTTAGCACTTGACCCAAGATTTCCAAGCTACCACTACTGGACAAAAATCAAATACACAAAAATATTCTGATACTTTTATTTTTCCATTTGAGTTAATCTTTTTTTAATATTAATAATTAATATATTAAAAACTCCAAACGGTTTGTTTGTGTATTGATTGAGAAAGTCTGCAGGTAGTGTAATTGAGGTTTGTTTTTGGGAAATATGGATATTATTACAAAAATGTATGGAAAAACATAAAATTAGTATTTGTTAATTGATTGAATAAAAGTTTTGGGAGAAGATATTTCCAGGAGAGCTAACCAAATCATATAATCCCACGAGTTTTGGCCTTATAAGTATGCGGGTTAGCAATTTTGGTTCATGATTTTGCATTTCTGTAATTTTGATCATGGAAATTTCAACTCTAGTGTAATTTTGGTCTAATAAATTCCAAATTGGTGCTATTTTCGTCCTAATGACTGATTCAATATCTCACTTATTTCCAAAACACTCTTGAATACAAAATTATTCAAAATGTGTGTGAAAATTACAGAATTAATTTGTTATTAATTTAGCCGAAATTGACATGAAGAAGTTAAAAGATTAAAAATGTCATCCCGTATGTTATTATGGGACTCAAATTGCACGTTGGGCACAAGAGGTGGAAAAAAAGAAGAAAAAAATAAAAAAGCGTCATCTCTATTGAAAGTATAAAAAATTGCAATAGTGGCCAATTATATCGTCCATGATAGGTATGGCCACGTACAACAGCTCTATTCTATTTAAAATAAGCAGGGAACAGAAGGTATATTCATATTCACAGGGACGTCGAGACGAAAGAATATTTTTCGATACGTGTCAGAAGAAAGAATCTTGGCCAGCGACACACACTTAGAGAGCCAGATAAAAAGAGAGAGTCCTTAAACGCACAATAAAGCAAGAAAAAGAAAGAGAGAATTAATTTTAATAAATTGCATGGTGTGTTACGAGAGAGAATCTTGAGAAAAGGTGTGGATTGGAGTCTTGCACATGAAGCCTTATTATAGAAAGCGACCAACCATTCATCATTGCATTCCCCGTCCCCTTCTTTCCCCTCTCGAAGAATTCGATTCCTTTTCTTTATTTTTCCTTTTCAACTGAAAACCCTAGTCTAGTTTCTTCGTCTCTATGGGGCAACTCTGTTTGGTTTTGGCAAAAATATATTATTTGATTTTTCTTTTTTCTTTTTCTATCTCTAATTATATAGGAGTACTTGCATTCTCAGTGTTAATTAGTTGAGAATTAGAAATTGATATGATTTGCAAATAAATTAAATTGAAATTTGATTAAATTAAGATAAGATATTTGATGAACAAGTCGTAAAAGATGATCTATTTGTGTGTAAAAACTAGAACAAGTTTAAATTTTAGTCAAATGAAGTAGCGCCAAAAACCAAAGAAACATTTACAAACACTAAAAAGAAATTACCTTTTTTCACTAGAAAATGTAAATTCAATTTTCTTGAGTGTTTGCACACTCAATACACTTGCAAGGATCTAAACAACCACAGATGACACATTTTGTAATGCCCGCCACGAATAATATATTGACATTAATTCTAAACTTATGTAATTACAGACCATAGGTTGTGATAGTTGTTTGTTCAATAGCATTACAATTAGGTGTGTGCGTACGGTCCAGATCATAGATCAAATCGGAATTTAAGGTCCTGATCAAGTGGACGGGAAATATTAGTAAGTTTGGACCGTATATTGGATCGGACCGGGACCATTTCAGTCCGGTCCAATTATAAATTGGTCCGATCAAAACCGATCAATTGGACCTGTTTTGTAGTTTTATTTTTTTAGCAAATTAATTTTATGTAATGTGATTTCAAAGATTATGGGAAGTTTCAAATTGAAATATGATATAATAGCGAACGGCATTGTATTTATTATAATTATTATTAATTTTATAATATAATTATATACAACAGCATAAAATAGATAACACACACACACTATACACTAAATTGTATCGCAAGTTTACATTGTAATATAAAAAACTTTTAATTAAATAACTAATTATATTGCAGTATAAAATAACTATTCATATTACAATATAAGATAAAAACATTTAGTGCATATTAGATAACTAGCAAATAATATGCAGACAAACAACTCTTCTCTCAGTTTATATGTGCAGTATAAACAAACAATAAAATGTTTTCTTTTAAAAAAATATATTAAACTAATTTAAAATAAAAGAGAGAAAAACCCAGTCCATTCCGATTCGAACCGATAAATTACAAATTTGGACCGTACCGAAACCCGAAATATTTGATATTTAAGGACCATGGACCACACAGAAAGTCACTGGTTCGATCCGGGGTTTTTCTGTCCAGACCAATTCTGCACACTCCTAATTACATTAGTTGTATGCAGTAATATTTATTGAAAAAATTACATTTTTAGTCCTCTCAGGGAGGTTTGGTTCTCTAATTTGGTATGTTATCAATCTACATACACCAATGTTCTATCTGTTGCACAATTAATTGCCTTATATTATTGGCAAAGATTTTAATTTGTTGGTTTTGCTTAACCGGATGAAAAAAGAAAAAGTAAAAAATAATAAAATTTCGTTCATTTAGGAATCGAAGCATAAGCATCAATTATCCACGTAAGATTATTGAATCGAGTTTTTTACACTTACTTTTTTATTAAAGTAAAAGTTCATCCGCGAGAGAACGGAGCAATTGTAAGTGGTAAGTTTGACTCGAGTCGAATCTCACGATGAATACTAAACGGAAGCAATTTCTTTGTTTGGTTCACGAATAAGAAAACAACGAAAAACTATTCTAAACACGCGGTCAAATCTCGATATTAAAGTTGTAATAACTAAGACGATGATTTAAATGACGAGCAATGAAATCAAAAACTTTGAAAAGATTAAGAAATCGGGAGTTTAGAATTCTAGAATCAGCTCCACGATCGCATTTCATCGAACACTTAATCTACGAGTTCGGTTTGTCAATCCCAACTTGAAGATTAAACACCCGACAATATTGATGGTTCTAAGCTCATATAGGCACTAGACCCATGAATTTTAAGCAACAATCATCAAGCAATCCAACAATACAAATTCAATGCAAACATGAACACTATTAAATATAAAGAGCTTGAAATAACATAAGAAATCAGCAATGGTGAATAATTATCCTACAGTAACAAATAAATCATAACTTCCAACAATTAATATAAAAATCATTGTAAATTCGTAGGTGTATGGATGTTTTAAATAGTATCAGTAAAACGATGTTAAGTTCAGTGTTAAAACACCGGAACTAACATCAAACAATTTCAGAGTTGTAAGTAACGAAATAAGAACAGATGTTAAGACTGGTGTTGATACACCCGAGTTAACATCAGACAACTTGTATAAATAAAAGCAGCGAAATAATAAAATCAATTTAAACATAGTAATTTAAATTTCGTTCGTAAGTAAAAGTACTTACGAACTTGGGTATACAAACCTGAAAACTATATTACTTTTCTTTGTTCAAGATCAAATACACAATTATAAAGTAATATATGAAAAACACTAGTATCAACACTTGATACTAAAATACTTGTGGCAACGCTTGTGATGATCTTCTCTGTTGGTTACGCAACTTCGAAAATGTCCTTGATTTGGGTCGTTCCAAGTATTTTACTTGCTTGTGTTCTTCGTCTTGCGTCTTTGCTTGTTGCGTCTCTGTCTCAAAAAAACCTTGTGTAAAAGACGTGATCTTCTCTTGGCTTTTCTTGTCTTAAATAGACAAGAATCCTAAACTTGGTAAATAAGTAAACAAGTCATAAACACAATCTAGGAAACTAAATAAAATTTTAGACACAATCTAAGAAATTAAATCTTGAGTCCTAATTTATTTTGAGCACAAGAAAGGCAAGCAACTAAAAATAAGGAAACTCTCATAATAAATAAATTTCCCAACACTCATACATAAGAGAGTCGATAGTCCCAAACATATATTGAAAATAACAAGAAAATGCAACAAATCAATAATGAAAGAAAAATGAAGGAAAACAAGAGAGGGATTTGGGCTTGTCAAACCCTAAAGGGTTCAAGAGCTTTGAATTCTAAGAGAAGGGTTATATTTATAGGAGTGAAAGTGTGGGCAAAATAGTCATTTTGTCTAAAATGGTCAAAAATGGTCTGACCACAGATGCTGAAAAATAGCCCCGTCGATGGCGCATATTTGGTGCGTCGATCGGTGGTTGTGCTTCGCGGATCCCAGTCGTGTTTTTGTCAAATCGAGCCAGTTGTGATCCTCAGAAAAGTTCTTACGCTTGACTGACTTCCCTAAAATAATGAAAAGCAAAATAACATAAAAACCTACAAAAAGTAAGAGAGAAAGAAGAAAAACACTAAAAAGACGACAAAAACTACGAAAACGCAAAATAAGGAAAAAGAGGATAAAATACGACTAAATCACACACAACATGACACAAAAACATACGAAAATTACACACAAATATGTACAAATCAATTATTCAAAAGTCACATATTAATTTACTCTCATGTCTTGGAATCAAATGTGCTTAGTCGAACGCCTCATCCATGGGCCTGCATCCTTGCTTCCTACCAAATCTATCTTTTACCTTTGCCCGCCTCTTTGAACATGGTAAATTCAAGACACAAACATTTTCATGAATCTCATATGTAAACTATGAGAAAAAAAAATATAGCCATCGTGAGTTTCTCAATTTTTCTTGGAATCTTCATCATCGATTCTTCTCTTAGACTTGATTGAATCCTTTATTTTCTCTTTCTCTATGGATTTTAGACTCGTAATAACAGGGTTTTTTTTATAATTTGGATGCATATAGGCCTTTGTTTCCTTATTGAACAATAAAAAAATACATCTTTCCTACTTTGAATATAACTGTGATGCACGTCCACTTTACATCTGATGTTGTGCAACCAACAGAATTAGCCTTATTTGTCTCCATGGATTGTTGAAATATATCTCGCTTTTTGTAGTCGTGTGCATCATCTTAATTGAACTTCATATAAGAGAGTTATGACTCAAATACCAAACCTATTATTAATTAGTCCTATGCGTAGGAATTTCCATATTGTCACATCTTGGCCTTCTAACTCCCACGCATCATATTTACATCATTTAAGTCTGCTTCTCACCCATATGCAGTGTTCTAAAAGGCGGCAAAAGGCGGCGCCTAGGCGTGAGGTGCGGGAAAAATGTCTCGCCTAGTGCCTAGGCGTGTAAAAAGGCGGTCAAACTGTTTTGTTGACCGCCTAGGTACGCCTAGGCGTGCTTAGGCGTGAAAAGGCGCATGTTTTTTAGATGAGTAACCTGATTTTTTTTTTGTTAATTTAGCCAACTACAACAAAATCTATATGACATCAAAAAATGATCAAATAATTAATATTTTTCAAAAACTATTGTAAGAGCATCTTATGAAGACGATCAAACTTTTACAGTGAAATTTTATGTTTTTATTGTGAAATTCATACTTTTCAGAAAAGTGTGAATAGTTATTTTGCAAAGTATGATTTTATACATTAAAAGTATAACTTATGATTTGCAATTGATGATTCTCTTAAATGAGACCGTTAATAGTACGTTGATTTTGTATAAACAATTATTATTCAACTAACTATATTGAGAAATATGTAGATAAATTTGTTAAACATATTTTTTTAACTAGTTTTAACAATATAATAAATAAAATAATAAAAAAAACTGACAACGCCTTTTCACGCCTAGGCTTTCAAGGATTGAGGCTTGGCATTGCCGCCTTGCCACGCCTCACGCCTTTTTGAAACTTGCCCATATGCATATATGATCTTCCAATTGCGGTTTGAAGTTCCGCTTTCTCTAAGTAGATCTAAAAAATAAAGAATAAGACATAAAATCCAATAAAATGAGTAAAGTGTAATATCTTCCATAATATATAATTAATGCATATGAACATGATATTTGCGCTTTTCACCTATAAATCAATTAATCTTTCATTCCTCCCCTCTTGTATGTGAGCTTGACCAGTACTCTTCACCATCTGTATACCACAAAGTATGTTATTCCTATAGTATGTGAAGAATCACATTTTAATTGTTATTGGGGTGACAGGGTTATATCATGCAGTTTTGTAATACGGCGGCGGCTGGGGCGCAACCAGGACTTACTTAAGGGGTTGGCCGGGATTACAGGAAGTAATTGTCATGAGATATTATATAACTTCATATTCGTGGATAAAATCTAAAGTCAGTGAGGTCGCCAAGAAATGAAACAAGAAAAAAAAGAAGAAGCAAGTCCTGGTTAGAGAGGAGAGAGGTTCGTGAATTTCAGCGGACATGAAAGAGAGAAGAAAGAAAAGAAGAAGTGAGGCGAAAAAAGTCTTTTGGTGAGTCAAAATAATTTTCTTTGTATTTTTCTATAATTTTTATTCTATTCTTTTGGTGCAATTGTCAAATACTTAATAAGAAAATATTAGTTGATCATATCGTCGAGGGAATTGTCAACATGCCATATAGCCCAAATATAATTGTACATTGACAAAATAAACGTTTCTTCTACCTAAACCCTACCACTTTCTGTCTCACGTCCCACCCTCTCTAACCTCTCTCTACACATACCCTGATGTCGTTGCAAAGCTATATTTCGGTGAATTTCCTATCCAGACAACTACAACACCTTATTCGTCTCCTCGATGACCTCAACCTATAATTCTCAGACCTAGCAATAACCGAGAACCCTCATAAAATTCTAGCCTGAATTCTGCCGCCGCCCCCCCCCCCCCCCCCACTAGCAGCTGTCCATAGTTTTCCAGCGATTCTTTAGTCAACCAACCCCTAACATCGTCTTCGTAACCTCAAGGAGACGCTACCCTTCAAATCTTAGCCTTGGCCACCACTGAAAAAACCCTCAACCACCTTGCCCTAGTTTCTTCGCCACAACTTCAACTCGTCGCCCTCATCCAATTGCTTTTTTCGGCCAACTCTGACCTCCTCCCTTAAGTTGAACATGAATCCTCAATCTCCTCGTCGAGATGGTCCTCCTACAACCCACTGCCATCATTGGAAAATAAAAAAATAAAAAATTATCGATGAAATTAAATTTCGTCGGTAATTTTCAAAATATGTCGAGAATCCATCGGTATTTACCGACGAAAAATGTCTGTGGGTAATTTTCGTCGATGTTTCCGGATTTTGTGTAGTGAATGTGTGTAGTATATATTTTATGTATGTTTTTCTAGTGAAATATAAGTTTTGTTGTGTAATGTGTGTTTATGTGGGGGCAGTGTATGTTTTGTGTTGTATTTAAGAGAGAGGCGATGATTTTTAAATGACTAGGTTTTAAAATGGATTTAAAGTATAACGAAAATGAACTAAAAAATGAGAATGGATTTTGAAAGATTTTAAATCCATTAAATTGAGTTTTAGCCAAACAATATGAGTGGATCTGGCGATGGACTCAACTTCATTCCCCCAAATCTCTACTAAAATCTCTCCATCCAAATGCAACCTAAGAGATATTTTTTTAATATTACATTCTTTCCCTCCAATTTTAATATCTTGCTTACTGTTAGCAATCAGATCCACCTCATGCGACCTGGTAAACCCACTATGCGACATGGTAAGCTTCCCAACACAAGTGATCAGCTCGCCATGCGACCTATCAAGGTGCGACCTGGCAAGCTTACCAACACAAGTGATTAGCTCGCTATGCGACCTGGGCGAGCTGCGAATCGAAAGGATGGATACAGTAAATTGTGGGAGATGGAAGGCTCCCCATGCACTCATGGGCTCACCATGAGAACTGGATTATGAGTTGTACAAAAAGACAAAATA
This sequence comes from Phtheirospermum japonicum, assembly GCA_014905375.1. NCBI lineage: Eukaryota > Viridiplantae > Streptophyta > Magnoliopsida > Lamiales > Orobanchaceae > Phtheirospermum > Phtheirospermum japonicum. Next base: position 301,227 of record BMAC01000862.1, read on the forward strand.
CTAGCTGGATAAGGAGCTGTTTCTGTACCTGCCTAGTACATTGCATTCCCTTAAATAGTGGATCTAGTATTATTCAAATTTGTAAAGTCACTACAAAAAAACAGCATTTTTCCGAGGAAAAAGCCGAGGGAATTTTTCTTCCCTGGTATTTTCCGACAGAAAAACCGAAGGACAACAAAATCCCTATGTTTTTTCAAAGGGAACAACATTCCTTCGAATTCCGGCGCCACTATTTGCCGCCATGATTACCGATGGAAGAAACCGACGGATTTTCGAGGGAATAAAGCTCTCGAAAATACCGAGGGAAATGAATATCCCTCGAAATTTTATTATTTTAATTTTTTTATTTTTTAAAATTTCTGAGGGAATCATTATTCCCTCGGTTTTATACCTATGGACATTGCATTCCCTCAGTATGAAACCGAGGGAATATAGATTCCCTCGGAATTTTAAAAAATAAAAAAAAATACAAAAAATAGAAAAATCGTAAAATGGAACCAATTCTATCATCATAGATACGTGGGGTGGTTTTGACCCGATTTCGATCGAAGAATACCAACGAGCACGTGCGTATCCACACGTGTCGTGGGATTCGACCAACAACAAGATACGGTCGATCGATGAACTCCTTCGGTTGGAAACGCGAACCGACGAAGCATCGTGATTTTCCCATATTGGAGGAGGGGTGCGCTCGGCGTCGTGGAACCACGGGGGTCGGGCGTCGATCGTTTAGGACGAGTTTTCTATTTTTTTTTCCAATTTAAAAAAAATAGAAAAAAACTCGAGAAAATAGAAGAATTAGTAAAAAATAGAAACGAGTCTCATCATATCACGACCGGGGTGGGGAGGGGTGAGCCTCGGTGTTTTCTTTTTTTTTTTTTTCGATTTTAGATGAAAAATGGGAAAAAAACTAAGAAAAATTGAAAAAAACCCAAGAAATTACGACCGGGGCGGGGAGGAGTGGGCCTCGGCGTTCCGGAAATAAATCTTATTTTTTTCTATTTTTTATTTTTTAAAATTTCTGAGGGAATCATTATTCCCTTGGTATGAAACTGATGGAATCTGTATTCCCTCGGTTTTATTTAATTAAAAAAAAATAGAAAAAACCGAGGGACTTTAATTGCGGTCGTCTCATAGAAATTGTGCATCTCGAATACATCGGCCGAACGGAGAAAAACACATTATTGTTCAATTGCGAATGGTTTGATCCAAGAAGTTCAGGCACAAAAGTCCATCCAAATTATAAGATTGTCGATATCAATCATAAGCGTAGGTTCAATCGATATGAACCTTTTTGCTTGCTCCCCAAGCTGCACAAGTATACTATTGTGCATACCCAAGTTTGAGACGAGACAAATCGGACTGGTGGGCAACTTGTAAAATCAAGGCGAGATCAAATGTTGAGTTTATCGAGCCTCTACCAGAAGAATCATTTCAAGAGGAAGCTATAGATACACGCAGTCCGATTCAACTCGACGATGTCGATTTTTAGTTGCACGACCTCAATGATAATTACGTGGAGGAACTTGGTAATAACGTGACAAATGATGATACAAAAGAAGAGTTACTTACCGATCAAGATACGAATGAAGATGAGCTTGGTGATACATTTAATTGTGAAAGTGATTAATTTGGTTGAAATATATGTAATTTATTCTTATTGTAAAACACACTTTTGTTTATAACTAATTTTTTTAATTTGGATTTATTAATATGTTTGGTGTATAATATATACTGGTATTTTGTAAAATGCTCGTATTATTATCTAATAATTTTATCAGATGCCTTTGCGTCGAGGATCCGGTAGCGTGGGTCAATCAGATATGGGGTCGGTTAATCGTTTAGCTGATTTCGACACCGACTACATGGGTCTCGTTATTGATCATCCAGCGACGCAGACCCCGACGCCGATGTCGCATACACCATCACAGACCCCATCCGACGCGGGTACATCACAGACCCGACGGCAGTTGGTCCACAGAGGGGTATGGTTCAGGTTTATATTGCAGGGACGAAGTAAGTAAATCAATGGTTTTAAAATTGTAATTATCATTATGATTAAATTTTATTTGTAACAAAAAAAAAAAAACACAATTGAATACAGGCTGCACAGCATAGGGGGCAAGGTGTCCACTATACTCCGTGTGATCTTTGAAAAGGATCTTCATCTCGCCGGGTGGTGCTATAAGGCGGTCCTTAAGGAGACTAAGACGTTCTGGTGGGAGATGTTTAAGGTAATTATTATTTTATGTCCAAATTTATTAATATTTACAGTAAAACACAATCATATGTATCAATTGAATTGTAATTATTGTTTTATTTTGCAGGAGACTTGTTATTGGGACCCGGATGTGTATAATAATGTACAGATACGGGATGTATTTTTTCCGATGATCGGGGAGATTTACGGGAGGCAGCTTAACGAGTATAAGCGGTATGTTGCCTCCCATGGTGGTAATAAGTCGGACTACATCCCCGGGGATGTCTATAGGTAAACGATTTTGTTATATGTTTTTTCTTATTAAATTAGAATTTTTTATTTATAACATATAATTTATACCATCTTATATATCATGCATCTCAACTAGGGCTTGGAAGGTTGAGTGGGATAAGCCCGAGAACAAGAAGAAATCCGAGCAGTGCAGCCGAAACAGGAGGAGCGAGCCTGCTGGGCCAGGTACTGGGATGTCGAAGCACACGGGGGGTGCTAGATCTACTATCGATTATGCTTTGGATATAGTAAGTAATTTTGGAATATAATAATATAATATTTATTTGTTTAATTTTAATGTTTATTATTTGAAAATTCTATTTGAATACAAGAGCAGGAGACGTGTGTGCTGGCTACGTGCTACGATCTTTTTAAACGTACGCACCAAAAGAAAGCCAGCGTGTGGATCGATACGAGATCTACTAATATTAATGTGAGTCTCTTTCTTATTTTTAACTTATACTTTGATTTTAACGTAGAATTTTAATAACGAGTTGTATTTCAGGAGGATTACTAGCGACAGCTGACCCAGGAACAGGAACGTGCATCTTCCAAGGTGGAGAGTAACGAGGTTGACCAGGACCAGGTTTTCCTCGGCGTCGTTGGGTCGAGCAAGGGACGGCATTACGGCACCAGCCCGTATGGGAAGATGGTGGCTGCTACGAAAGGTTTATTCAAGGGCTGCTCTTCCACCTCCTCCCAGGCTGATAGGAACCACGTCAAAGAGCTCGAGGCGCAGGTTCTGGCTCAGAGGATGGAGCTCGAGGCGATGCAGCAGCAGTACGCCAAGGAAAAGCGACAACCTGTGGAGGAGCCGGCAGCAGGAGGAATTTCAAGCGCGGATGGATGCCCAGATGGCATAGATGGCTGAAATGTATGCTCGTTTCCAGCAGCAGTACCCCCCTCCCCAGCAGCAGTACCCCCCTCCCCATCCATAGGACAGTTTGATTTTCATATAAACTTTGTTACTGTGTCGAACGCATGTAATTATTTTAAATTTTCAAATATTTTTATAATAATTGGTTTATTTATTTGTCTTTTCAT
>BMAC01000862.1:305261-342173 GCA_014905375.1 Phtheirospermum japonicum
TTTTGTAGTGAGTATCAGAATGATCAGCAACTTCTATATAAGGAGGAAAAATCATTTGTAAACACATCACCCAAAATATATTGAAAACATTTACTATCTAGTTCTCAAGTTTATATTCTTTTCTTCTCAATCATGGCAAAGCATGAATTCTTTCATGGTATCAGAGCTCCAGGTTAATCCCTAGACTCTGTATTTTTTTTTTCGTTTTCTTTTAAATAATTAGCACAAGAAAATGGCTTCCTCTTCACATACTCCTAGCTCTCACTCTACTCATTCATCAGCAGATCAAAATACAATCATATATCCTCAAAGACAACTCATTAGCATCAACCTTAATGAGTCTAATTTTCTCATCTGGAAACAATAGATCATGGCTGCCATAAGTGGCTATGGTCTTGAGACATATCTGACCAAAGATAACATTTTTCCAACCACAAGTCCAGAATATGCACTCTGGAAATGCCAAGATCAACTCATAACATCTTGGCTCCTTTCATCTCTCACGAAAAGTCTTCTTGTGACCACAGGGTGCTTGATCTCTTCAAAATAAATCTTGGAGTGTTTAGAGACAAGTTTTGACAGCCAATCAAGAGCAATAATCATGCAGTACAAGTTGCAGCTGCAGACTAATAAAAAGGGAGCTATAAACATGAGAGAGTACTTGAACAAGATTAAGACTTGTTGTGATATGCTAGCAACTGCAGGAGAGCAGATATTGGAGCAAAGTCAGATTATCTACATAATTTTTGGATTAGGAACTGAGTATAATCCAGTGATGGTGAGCATCACATAAGGGTTGGACTGAGCTTTGAGGCCAGATTAGAGAATATTGAAGGCTTGGACATATCCCAGCTCCACTCTGATTGATCCACACAGAGTGCTAACACCATCACTCAAGACCAGTCAAGAAGAGGAGGTTACAATCCAAGCTACAGTCAAAACTCTAGAGGAAGAGGAGGTTTTAGATGAAGAAATTTAAGGTTTGTAGACAGCGGAAGAGGGAGAAGTCAAGGCTTGAAACCTAGATGGAAGATTTGTTTCATTCCAGGTTATACAGTGGATAAGTGTTTTCATAGGCAGGATATGAGCTTTAATCCAGGAAACAACAACTCATAACCAAACGTTTCAGTTTTCAAACACCAACCATTTTGGCCAATATGGAAAGCACTCTGCAAACATTGTCAGCAGTTCTCCAGAGATCAATTCAGACACTTGTTGGTTCCCTGATTCAGGAGCCACCAATCACTTGACTTATGACTTCAACAACTTGAGCAGGGAAAATGAATATCAAGGATCTGAGAAAGTTCACACTGGCAATGGATCAGGTTTGCACATTTTACATACTAGTAATTCTTTATTTAAAGGTCTTCTTGTTAGTGATCATACTTCCCGCCTTAAAAACCTACTGCATGTGCCTGACATCAAAGAAATTTTAATAAGTGTATCTCAGTTTGCTAAGGATAATAGAGTTTTCTTTGAATTTCATCCTTATTTCTGCTTGGTGAAGGATCAGGACACAAGAATGGTTCTACTCAAGGGGACAGTTGAAAATGGACTTTACAAGTTTAACCTTAGCCCTGTTCAAGACTCAAACAAGACTCAACCTGATGCACTCTCTACCAATACCCCTTTATCTTTTCCATTTTCAATAAATTCTTGTCAGCTGAGTAAATTTGATCTGAATTTGTGGCATTGCAGACTTGGACATGCCTCTTTAGATGTTGTCAGAAAAGCTCTTTTGAGTTGTAATATTCCTTTCAATGACAATAAGACTAGTTTCACTTGCACTTCTTGTCTTCAAGCTAAAAGTCATCAGTTACCCTTTAATTCATCTGACTCTGATCATTATGAAATTCTTGATCTCATTCACAATGACTTGTGAGGACCATGGTATCAGACCATCCCCTGTGAGATCCAATAATGGAAACAACTATTATGTAAGCTTTATAGATCACAAAAGCAGACACACTTGGTTATATTTACTCAAGCTCAAATCTGACACTCACAATGCTTTTTTTCATTTCAAAAACCTTGTCGAAAACCAATATAATAGGAAAAATCAAAGTTGTCCAATTAGATGGTGGAACAGAATTCAAAACTCTCTCCAACCTTTTCTCTGAAAATGCAATCACTCATAGAATATCATGCCCTTACACTCCACAACAAAATGGTCTAGTTGAAAGAAATTATAAACACATTCTTGAAACAGCCCTTTCACTTTTAGCTCATTCATGTATCCTGCAGTCTTATTGGGATGATGCAGTGGTATCTGCAGTCTTCTTAATAAATAAAATGCCATCCAAACTATTAGGTTTCAAAACTCCCACAGAGGCTCTCATTGGCATAAAGCCAGATTACAACTCACTGAAAACCTTTGGCTGCCTATGTTTTCCTCACCTAAGACCTATAAACAAACACAAACTCAATTTCAGAAGCAATCTATCTGTTTTCCTTGGATATGGCACTCAGTTCAAAGGATTCAAATTCTTTTTACCAAACAAAAGAGTCATTATCACCAGGAATGTCATTTTTAATGAGTCAAATTTCCTTTCCATTCAAAACAAGATCCTCTGCCCTTTACCAACAACACAAACCAAATCTCTCCTTTAATCTCCCTTAATAAACTCAACACATTACCCCTTCAATCCACCAACAACACTCTTTCAGACCATACTCAACACTCTTTCACTGATACTGTACTTGCAGGATGACATATAACTATTGATTTACCTGTATGTCAGAATGTGCATTCCAAATCTAAAAATACTATTGAGGTGGACCAAGGTTTTGCAGGTCACAGGAATGAAGGTGGACATCACAGGGTGACAAGATCCAAGGCTAGGATTTCAAAACTAAAAACTTATGCATCTGTGTTAATTGACAACATTGAGCCAAAATCATATGAAGAAGCTCTCAGTCTGTCCAAATGGAAAGAATCTATGGATAGAGAATACAGTGCATTGCAAAGAAATAAAACCTGGAGCAATTGCCCAATCTCTTACTTACCTCCAGACAAGAAACTTATCAGTTTCAAATGGATTTTCAAGGTCAAAAGGAATGTTGATGGATCAGTTGCCAGACATAAGGCAATATTAGTGGCGAGAGGTTTTTCACAAATGGCAGGATTAGACTACACTGAGACATTCAACCCAGACATCAAGCTAATTACAATCAGAACAGTCTTATCCATAGCCATAACCAACAAATGGACAGTCAGACAGGTTGACATTGACAATGCCTTCTTGAAAAGAGATTTGGATGCAAACATATTCATGGAACAGATTCCTAATTTTGAACAATATGATAAAGATGGAAAACCATTGGTATGCAGGCTACACAAGTCATTGTATGGGCTCAAGCAAGCATCTAGAGCTTGGTCCTCCAAGCTGAGCAAGGTTCTCAAATCTATAGGGTTCATCATGTCAAAATCCGACAACTCTTTATTCTTTAGGAACAACAAATCCTCTTACATAATGATTTTAACATATATGTGGATGACCTGATAATCACTCGATCAAGTAATGATGAAATCAAAAGGTGATCACTCAAATTCAAGGCCATTTTTCTCTCAATGACTTAGGAAGACTGAATTACTTTCTTGGGATACAAGTGCATTATGTTAATGAAGAGATGATTTTCAGTCAAGGACAATACATCAAGGATATTCTCAATTGAACTGGAATGAGTGAAGCAAAGGGTCTATCTTCTCCAATGGTGCCACAGCCAGTCCTCTCCAAACATCAAGGACAACCTACTTTGAATGCAAGTCAGTACAAGCAGACTGCTCTCTAGTATGCCACAATCACAAGATCAGATATTTCATACGGTGTCAACAAAGTAAGTCAATACATGCATAATCCCCTCAACACACAATGGAAAGCAGTTAAGAGGATACTGAAATATTTGGCAGGAACAATTAATTATGGATGGAGATTTAGGCCGACCAATAATTTCAGCGTAACTAGTTTTGATGATGCTGATTGGGAGTCAGATGTAGATGACAGGAGATCACTTCAGGATATTGTATCTATCTTGGTCCTACCTACTGTTTCAAAGTCATCAACCGGGGCTGAATATAGGAGCATTGCACATAGCACATGTGAAATTCTTTGGTTGCAGTCCCGACTCAAGGAGATAGGGATAGAGATAGCTAGACCAACTATGATTTGCAATGATAATCTAGGTGTTGTTGCATTATTTTTCAATCCAATTTTTCACTCAAGATCAAAACACTTTGAGCTGAACTTACACTTTGTTAGAGAAAATGTTGCAGAGAAAACAATCTCAGTTAGGCATGTGCCGGCCCCTGATCATATTGCTGATGCATTAACAAAACCTCTTGTTGGTCAATTCTTCAGGAAGATGAGACACAGGTTGAATATTGTACCAGTATCTACCTTCGAATTGACGGGGGGTGTTAGCAATCAGATCCACCCCATACGACCTGATAAACCCACTATGCGACCTGGTAAGCTTCCCAACACAAGTGATCAGCTCGCCATGCGACCTAGCAAGGTGCGACTTGGCGAGCTCAACAACAAAAGTGTTCAGCTCGCTATGCGAGCTGCGACCTGGCAAGATGGATACAGGAAGTTGTACGAGTTGGAAGGCTCCCCATCCACTCATGAGCTCACCATGAGAACTGGATTATACATTGTACAAAAAGACAAAACACCATCTGGATAAGGAGCCGTTTCTGTTTCTGTACCTGTTTAGTACATTTCATTACCTAAAATAATGGATCTAGGGTTATTCAAATTTGTATAGTATCTAAAATAATTTGTTCTCCAATTTATAATCTTTTCTGTTCAATCATGTCAAAGCATGAATTCTTTCACCTACGCTAACCTTAATTTTAAATGTCTACACAAAATTTTTGTACTATTAAAAAAAAAAAAAAAAAAATGGGGGACGGTCTGGAACCCGGCCAACCGAAGGCGCTGTACTTATATGAACAAGAAATTGAAACTTGGTGTGATAATATTGGTTCTTATTAAAAAGCCGTAGCTAAGGCATGGCATATAATGTAATTAGGAGAGAATCTTGCTGCCTTCCAGCCCACTTAAGTAAAGCTGGTAGCAAAAGAAGATTCCCATCTCTCGACTTCCTTTGATAGATAATCTTTAAACAAGAACATCTTTCTTTCTACCTTTAAGCTTCGTGGATTTGTGTGCATTTAATTTAGAGTCGTAGAATTAGACTAGTGTTCAGATATTCCCTTTCAGAGAAGGGAGATATTATATTAATTATTCTTTCTTTTCTTTTTCAAAACAAATGTCTCGCACTTGAACAGATATTCGCTTTTTTTTTATTTATTTTTCATCACAGCTCTTAATGCACTTTAATGTAGAGGACTTTTGAAAGTTGAAAAAACCAAAAAGAAAGTTGCTGGGTGGGATTGATACTGAACGCTATTTTGAATATTTCATACACGTCCTTTATTGCATTTCAAAAATGCTAATATGCTTTTTTAAATACTTTTTACGTGTTATAATAATCTCTATGGAATCAATCTCATTTATCAACTATGAATCTTTCGGACGACGTTAATTGGCATGCTTTCAAGTACCAAGGCCGTATTGTTAATCATGTACAGTTACTCAAGTCCATTTTAATTATATAAATTATAATCACTGTTCTAAAAAGGAAAGTGATAGGCGCTGGGCAAACTGAATTGTCTCTAATGACATATATAGTTGTTTTTTCTTTTAGAATTGCTCCTTCAAGAGGCGCATAGTTAATTAGAAAACACATAACTCACCAAAGGCTTGTATACAATATTGAGGGATTGTTATTGAAAATAACTACAGTTATTTTGAGTTAGGCTATATTTCAGGGTAGTTTTGTAATTTACCCAACTTGTTACGTTTTTATTCTGTTATTGTTTTTCCTGTCATATTCTTCTAAGTTCAACTAGTCTAGTGGATTTCATTACAGTTACGAAAATGCGTAGATATCCCTAATTAAAGGGCTAAAAATAGATAAAGGGGTATCAACAATGTAAAGATTGAAAAAGGAAAAGGAAAAAAAGTAATAGCCTAACGAAAAAAAAAAAGAATCATTTTGCTAAAGGGGTTTTAATTAAATTGATACTGTGCCACTATCTAGGCTAAAAATATAATGAAAATAAGGTTCTTAAATTTCCCAATATATACTAGTGACCCCTCAGTTATCTTCAAAGACAAACTTGATTCCTTCTCACCATTAAATATAGCCTTTTCTTTTATTTTTTATTATTAATTTGTTTTTTTGCCTTTGCTCTTTGCAAAGAAGTTACCATCCCTTATCTTTTTCCTCGCTCTCTTTTGCTTCTTTCTTCTTCTTTTTTCCCTTCTCTTCTCTCCAAAACTTCACTTTATTCTCTCTCCAAACAAACCCTAAAAAGAACAATATATTATCCTTCTCGTGTTCACAAACATCTCTGAGTTCCCTTTTCTCCCACCATAGTTGTTTCAAATCAACTATGACAAGAAAATTTTAAAAAAAGTAAAAAAAATTACACAGTTCTCGTAATTTGGCTTGATTGATTCAAGGGTAACATTTGCATATATATTGCAACATTTTATGCTATAAACTCGAAATGATGACATCACCATCCGAACTAAGTTTTGATTGCAAACCCCATATCTACTCCATGCTTCAAAAATCTTTCGGAGATCAACAGACAAGCGATCAGCAAACCCAAAAGCTCGAAGAGTTTGTAGCCCGTCTCGAGGATGAACGGCTCAAGATCGACGCGTTCAAGCGCGAGCTTCCTCTTTGCATGCAACTCCTCACTAATGGTAATTAATTATTTTTCCAAACCAATATTTATTTATTTATTTTCATTTTTGACTCGATTTAGGTTCTTTTATCTGAATTCACGTAGGAAAACTAGCGCATGTATATTATAATAGTTAGGTTTCCTATTCCACATCTTGTTTATCTTCAAGACACGTGTTACTCATTCAATCAGATTCACTATTTGTTTGTTTTTAATTGTTTTTTTTTTTTTATAACCAGCAATGGAAGCATCAAGGCAACAACTACAACAACAAAGATCAAACCAATTAGGCGCAACGAGGCCCATACTAGAAGAATTCATCCCACTTAAAAACACGATTTCACCAAATGCCGCGGAGAATAATAATGAGGAAAACAATATAACCGCGGATAAAGCTAACTGGATGACATCAGCACAGCTATGGAACCAAGAAGATCAAAACGAAGGAGCAAAACAATCCCCACCGTTAACATCAACGCCCGATCATGATCCTCAAGAACCCGAAATCAAGCTTGCCTTGAACGGCAAGCAAAGGGTCAACGGTGGCGGAGCCTTTCTTCCGTTCACGCCGTCCAAAGATATTCATCATAGGGTTGCGTCGTCATCGTGCGGAGAGTCGTTTCCGGAATTAGCGCTTGCTAATTCTTCGCATAAAGAGGAGATGATTGTGGAAGATAACAAAAAGAACTCGTCGGATACTAGTGGGAGGAAAGAGAGTTGCGGTGGTGAGAAAGAGACGGGGAATAGTACGGCCCAGACTCATCGGAAGGCGAGGAGATGTTGGTCGCCGGATTTGCACCGGCGGTTTGTCAATGCGCTACACATGTTGGGTGGTTCACAAGGTAAGTACAGTTAAAAGCTGATAATCATTTTTTTTTAAAAGGGTTTTCAAACACTTATTGGGAGCATGTTGTAGCTTAGAGCTGATTTTAAATACTTCATAATTGTTTCATTTTTTTCATAATTGAAGTTTAGTCTACTGTTTATGAAAAAAAAAAAAGTTATTTATTTCTCTTTTAGAGGGGTTACTAGTCAAGAACATACAAATGTTGAAGAGGTGTTTATAACATTTTAAAAGAGATTTATAATTTTGGAAAAGAAATAAATATTTTTTAGTAGTTAATAGACCGAATGTTGGGAGTAGTTTTGGTACTTGCTAATCTTTTTTTTTTTTAATATCGAGGAGGACATGACAGGGAAAATAATCATGAAAAAACAGATGATGGGAAATTTAGAAGATTATATGGGCCCTGAAGAAACTAGTACTACGAATATAAATATATATTTATTATTTTACTGTCAATTATATAGCAATTATGATGTTGAGGCTCAGCTTTTGCTTAATTATTTTCTAATCCACTATCTTGTTGTTTGTTGTTGTTGTTTTTCTTTTAAATAATGTGTACAATACAATGCTTGCAGTGGCTACTCCAAAACAAATTAGAGAACTGATGAAGGTTGATGGTTTGACCAATGACGAAGTTAAAAGCCATTTGCAGGTACATTTTTCAAAAGAGCACCATTCAAACATTCATAATTTCATACCATGATACGGAAAAAGAGAAAGAGGACAACTTTTTGTCTTGTTTTTCGTACACTGACTAGACACAATCTCGTTCATTTTAAGACCAACTTTATTTTATTTTATTTTATTTTTGTGTGTTTTCGCAGAAATACAGACTTCACACAAGAAGGCCAAGCCCGAGCCCACAAGCCGCCGTCACGGCGGCGCCCCAGGTGGTGGTCCTGGGCGGCATATGGGTCCCACCGGAATACGCCGCAGCACACGGCGGAACGTCGGCCGCTGCCCTGTACGGACCGCACGGAGCCGCAGCTGCTCATCATCATGTAGCCCCTCCTTTCTGCTCTCCGGCACCACCGCAGCAGCAAGAAATCTACCACGCAATAGCGCCGCCTCCGGCGAACCCTAACTACCAGGTGCACCATCACGCCGGCGTCCATCACCACCAGCAGGTCCAGTATCTGTACAATAAGCCTCCGTTGACGCAGAGAAACAGCTCGCCGGAATCTGATGTCCAAGGCGGGGCGGGTGACCCGTCGGAGAGTATTGAAGATGGGAAGTCGGAGAGCGGCGGCAGCTGGAAGGCCGATAGCGGCGGCGAAAATGGTGGGGAGAGAAGATCAAGGGTGGACGGGGAAGAGAGTAACGCGAGCACTGTTGTCAGCCTCAAATTCTGAAACGAATCTTTATTGACCAATATTAGTGTTATTTAGGGCAATTATTATTAATTTTTAGGTATAGTTCTTGATTGTTGAAGTTCATAAAATAGCACTATTTCAAAAGTTGTTTGTTTGGGAAATTGGGAATTGTCCAACTATGCGCTTTTAAGGTCTAGTTGCAGAGGTTTTGAATAATAATAATAATAACAATATATTCTCCAATATTGCGAATTGAGTAACCTCAAATATGAGGTAATTATTTAGGAAAAATTATTATTATTTTTAATTATATTGTCCACTTTCCAAAAAAAATGATCATAATATTGTTTTGTATCAAAACATTTACAGTAAATTAGTAAAATTATCAAAAAAATGTATAAAATTATTCCGATCGAACTTTTTTACTGATAAAAATGAGGCTTAAAATGATCAATTTGATTGGAGGATTCAGAAACTATGAAATAATATTTCCCATATTGCAAGTAAAAGGTAACATGGTTTCCACAAGAAAAAGTTGTGAATAAAAAGAAAGAAAAGAAGACAAATTGATTGCTATTATTTAAGGTTGCATTCAATGGTAGCGACCAAGACCAATCGACAACTCTCTTCTTCCATTCAACCAAATCCGAAAACCTCAAACTATTCAAGTGAAATACTGAAGTTCGTGAAACCCCATTTAAAACACATGCAATTGTCAAATTGAGAGCCAAAAAAAAAAAAAAAACCCAATAAATTTCAAAACCCATCAAATGAAACCGAAACTCATTCAAAATAATATAGTCAAATAGATGTGTGTTTACATCTGAAGTAATAGTACTCTAAAACATACAAAGTCCCCAAGGAAACTCCAATATTGATCATCTAGGACAACAATCACACGAACCGCATTCATTGATTTATTACTTTCTTATCATTTTTCTTCAATTTTAAACATTAATTGAAGAAAACAACCTGAGAAAAAATTTCATTTTACTCCATTTTCGAAATACATATAAAGAAGAAGAAGAAAAAGAACTCTATGTAGGCATATATTTTCGTGCAGGAATTGGTTAGCTTGTTTGTGCATGTCTTTTATTTCATGATCTACTAATCCAGTTAGTGATTAAAAGAAAAGCTTAAATAACCGAAATATTTATGTTTTCGGATCAAAAGATTAAAGAACAGTTTTTGAATTTACATTTTTAAAGTTGTGTGATTGACGTAATTGATCGTAAATAAGTTTTAATGAATGTTTCCACATTTATTGTTCAAATAACTATCTTTCTATGATTGATAAATTGAACTGACAGCCCAAGTCTATTGGGATCGTATTTGTTGATTGTGATTACCTTGCAGGATAATTGATATTGATTGAGAGCAATAGAGATATCCAGTTAAGAGAACCTTGCAGGATCGCAACTTACTAGATGATCCATTTAATAAAGGAAGCAATCAATCAAATTGTTTGAAAAGATGGACAAGTCAACCATACAAGTTTAAGGAAAGATTTATGAAGATTCTTTCATTAAAGTGCATCATCTCTCAAGTCATATAAATTATCTACAACTTTGTTAGTTAAGACCAACTTCGGATAGAGAGAAAATAGTGAGAACTTTAGTTTTGTGCATTGCTTAAAAGTGTTTATCAATTAAAGTAAGTTCGAATCTTGTGTTTTAACCCTCGTTTTCTCTTACAAGTTTTTTTCCCACCACTACGAAGAAGAAAAATGTCCCCAAGATAAAAATACCCCCAGTTGACACATCCCAACCAAAGGGGAAGAAAAACCTCAAACTAAACACCACGTCACCACCTCCTATTGAATCACAAGTGACCATGGGTGGAGTCTCGAGCACTCCTAAGTCACCAACGCTAGCTGCTGTTGGAATTACAAGCACAATTGTCTCCAAATCTCCCTACCCATCAATTCGAGAATAAATTTTTCTCGATCTAAAGCAACACTCTACAACTCTGAAACTCAACCACAAATTCCCGCCACCCCCACACCGCCAGAAGATGATCTCGAGTATTCGACCGAATACGATGAGCCCATTCTCAATGGTGCTGTAAATTCTCTATCGCCTCAATACCAGTGTTAACTCTTCCTATTTCAACAAAGGTCAACACATCGGTCCTCTCGTTGTTCTTCTAGCAAGAATATTCTCTTCTCTCTTAGTTGGACCAAGCCCGCGTTAACTTCTAATCACAAGGACACTGTGTTGGAGGCCTTTGATGTAGGTATTGCTGACTCCCTTGACTTTTACTCTCTTGAAGCTGGGAATAGATTTATGTTGTTTAAAGAGATGAAATTTTGATGTGAGAAAACTCTGGATGCTGAGAGTTTTAAAGGCAAAATGTGTACCATCTTATTGAACGGAAGGTCCTTATTTGCATAGTAACTGAAATGTCTCCTATCTGCACCAACATTGTGAGAGATTTATATGCTAATATGCCTGCCACATTAAAGGATGTCAATCTAGTCGTTTTTGAAAAGTATTTTTTTGGGGGAAGAGTGTGTGATATCTCTCTTGTTGTGATTAATAACTTCTTTGGCTTCCCGAATGTTGATGATTATTCTATTAAAGAGGATATAGACCCTGTCGTCATTATTTTGACAAGAGGACACGTGACTATTTGGCTGACCAATTAAGAACTTACAATTTACTTGCTCACCTTGGAATGGACCGCCACTTCAAAAAGGTTTTACATCTCCATTCAACAACTTGTGTTCCTTTATCATCTTCTCCAGGATAAACCCATTGATTATGGGTTTCATGTCTTTCACGCTGTTAGATTCTTTGCAGATACTCCAGACACCAGAAGCCTTCTACAATTTCCTTATTTGATTTGGGCAAAAATCTAGGATCAGGGTCTGCAAGTCATCCCCAAAAGATCGGAGGATGTGCTTGGACCTAAACCTCGCATCCAGCATGTTTCTACTTCCACTACTCCAACAACGAGAAAGGTAACTCTGCCCATTGAAGCACCTGCAGAGACACTCTGATCCCTACCGCTACTACTCCACATAACGTGTTGGCTTATTTTTCCTAACAAGGAAAGAAGGATGCTTCCCAGGCTGCTGTTGTTTAGTTCCATCGCACGTACATTAAGCACGCCATCATCTATCTTCGTGTTGCTTCTTCGGCTGAATCTTGTGCATTGGTTTCCACTCACAAAAGGGGGAGCATAAATTAAGAAGGTAATTGCAAGTAAAAGTGTTAAGAGTGTAAAAACAAAACTAAAAGAAAGTCCATCAAGGGCAAGGTGATTATTGAACCAGGGGAGGATGAAGATATTGATGAAGTGGTGGACGAATATCATGATGACAACAATGAGAACGATGACGATGATGAGGAAGAGTGGCTGATTGAGGGGGACTTTTTTTGTGTGTGTGTGTGTGTGAAAAACATTTGGACTTTTTAATGGACCCTATGTTTTGGGGGAGACAATTTAATTTGGGCTTGTACTAAACTATTTAGATGGTTGTTTTTTATTTAGTTTAGTATTTGTATTTATTTGTCCCTTGTTGTGCTTTCTGCAGATACTGATTGGATAATCATCTAACTTGCTCATGTAGGTTTGTGATCAAAGTCCAAAGGGGGAGATAGTAGAGTTTTGTTATTCGCATAAGTGATAGCAAATAAGTTTTAATGTTTGTGTTCATTATTCCAACAACTACCTTTCCTTGATTGATTAACTAAACTAATAACCTAAGTCTATTGAAATTGTATCCACATATTGAGATTGCCTTGCAGAATAATTGATATTGATTGAGAGCAATAGAAATATCCAGCTGGACAGAACCTCTATGAAAGAGCGCGGCTTGGAAAGAAGATCCATTTAATAAAAGAGTCAATCAATCAAATTATTTGAAATGATGAAAAATTCAACCATTCAGGTTTAATTAAAGATTTATGAAGAATATTTCTTTAAAGTACAACATCTCTTAAGTCCTATAAACTATATACAACTTTTTTTAGTTAGGACCGACTTCATATAGAGAGGAAATCGTGAATGCTTTAGTTTTTGAATTGCTTGAAAGTGTTTATCAATCAAAACAAGTTCATCTCTGTATATCATAAAAGACACTGAGTGAATCAACAGAATGTTAATGACAAAAAACTAAAGGGAGTTCAAGTGTTGTTCCAATGATCTTAAAAGAGTTCATGTCATTGTTCGACCAATGGGAGGTTACTGAAGGAGTTAATTAAATAAGAGGCATGAGTAGGTTAGCATAGGAATGTAGTTACTATGTGTACTTCTATAAAACATTTTTGTGTTAATTAATAAATCGGGTAGAAAAGAAGAATTCTTTACTTGTGAAATTATTGTGTTCGTTTGTTAATGTTTAAGTTCACTATTTCACCAGTTTGTACAAGTTTGCACATATTCTAAACTCTTAATTGCACCAGAGAGATTTATTGTAAATTTCAGGTTGATCTTGGGCAAACGATTAAAATGAATCGATGAGAAGCAGGCTCCATATCACGACTACCTTTCCTGGATAGGTCGAACTATACGTAATGGAAAATATTGTTGAGAGTGTTCCTTCACTCTCAAGGTGTGGAATGTTGGAAAACCATTGTTACGGGATGGACATGGACAAAAGTCAAACTCAAAGGAGTTTCTACTGACAAACCAGAAACTTTATGGAGTGATGTGGACAGAAGAGCTTATGATGCAAACTGGAAATCTCTTTTCTCCATCTTCAAATGGTCGAGCAGAACCAAAACAACATGATCTCAACATGTACGGATGCAAAAGATGCTTGGGTCATTCTAAAAGAACAATTTGAAGGATCTAATTTTGTAAGATTCTTAAATGTGCAACACTTGCAAACTCAATTTGATGATCTTTGTATAAACGAGGATGAAAATTTTGAGATTTACTATGCGCGATTTTGTGATATAAGCACTCAATGCTTCACTCTCGGTGAATCCATTTCAGACACCAGACAAGTCCAAGAAACCTTGAGATCCCTTCCTGAAAGATTTAAAATGAGAGTCACTAACCTTGAAACCTCAAAGGACACTTCCAAGATGGAAGTCAATGAGCTTGTGGGGGAACTCATAACCTATGTGTTGAAAAATGGATACAACGTGATCAAAGAGAGAAATAAGGGCGTAGCCTTCAAAGCTGGCTCAAGTCATTAAGTGACCGATACTTAAGATGGTGAATAAATTTAACTGAAGAACTCTCGGAAGCATTTGCACTCCTCATAAGAAGTTTCTCTCGGATGGCGAAGAATGAAAAATCTGGACTCAAATTCACTCCTTAGAAGTTTAGCTCAAATCAGAAGAATATGGGAACCAAAATTGAGAAGGATCAGTGCAAAGAATGCAAAATATTTGAGAACTTTCAGGTCAAATGCCCAATGTTTTTGAAGAAACAAAAAGTTTTCACAGCTACATGAAGTGAAGATGACAAACAGGATGACAATTCAAAAGAGATCCAAGACAACCTACCTTTCTTGAGTGTCATTGATGATGTCATTTGTCTCACTACTCAAGTTCACTCATCCAGTTGGAACAATGATGAACTATTTCCACAAGATCAGGAGAAATGAGCAAAGATGATTGTTCAAACAACGAAGACATGCTGTCCTTGTACGACAAATGGTGACCAAATGTTATCAGTCCAACTCACTTATCAAAATGCAAAAGGCCAGAATCCTTGATTTAACAAGCAAGAAGAAAGGAGATGATGAGTACCTTCATGATGAGGTAACAATGCTAAAGAAAATAAATGCTGAGTTGAATGAGAAGCTGGTTGAGTATATTTTACTCATCAAAGAATAAGGAAACAAACCCTTAATGCCCACTGTTCAAATAGATCAATTAAATTTCAAAGAAAAGTTCTCTCATCAATCATACAATGAGAATACCATATACATCGAATCACTGGAGAAGGAGTTGGTCAATATCCAGAAGACACTAAAAGAGAAAAATGCAGAAGTCTGTAGATTAAAATATGGTCTTGGTCGCACCCTTGAACACAAGGATATTATGTCAAGAAAATTTAATTAGTCAAAGCAACTCATGAAGAGAATGAACACAAGAATAACGAAGCTTAATGAGCTGATTGGAATGGGAAAAAGGATGGCGATGCACTTGGCTATGATGTTAAGAATTGAAAACTAGAGTACAACACTACCTTTGCGGAGGTAAACATGTTGTTCCACGAAGACAAGATCATGCCCCTTTTCTAAAAAGATGAAGTAAATATCAAAATTCTAGAAGAGAGTCTGAACATATAAGACTCACTCCTAAGTTTCACTACTGTGGAATTGTCGGGCACATTCATCCAAAATACTACAGAATGTATCACGATTTATCCAGTGGCAGTATCGGTGGTTGAAACAACAGATGAGTCCCTTCTAAACCCTTAAAGATACGACTGGACACGAAACTCGGTGCTTAGAAGAAAAAACAGGTGTAAAGGAATGAAGTAGTATGTTGTTCAATCTTTTGTGAATTCAAGTCTTTATACTTTAACAGTGGGTGCTCTCATCACATGACCAGGGACAAATCATTTCTTTGCAACGTCATCATAATACAAGATACTTATGTAAATTTTGGACATGGTGCAAGTAACAAAGTTATCAGTAATGGCACTTTATGCGTGGAAGGACTGCCTAACTTTGATGATGTTCTCCTCTTTGACAATTTAAAGGCTAATCTAATTAGTATAAGTTAATTGTGTGACAAAATATCACTACAAAAAAATAGTATTTTACCGAGGGGAACACCTAGGGTATATTGCCCTCAGAAATTCCGAGAGAATTACTGAAGGTATATTTTACCGAGGGATTTTACCTTCGGTACAACTCCCTTCGATAAATTCTTCGAAAACTCGGCGCCAATGTTTACTGCCATAATTATAGAAGGTAATACTGAAAGCTTTCCGAGGATATCATTACCGAAGGAATTTTCCCCTCAGAAATACCGAAGGGACATATATACCCTCAGAAAATACCAAAGGGAAAATTTTCCCCACGGAAATTTCCGAAGGGAATAATCTCCCTTCGGTAATTTCCGAGGGGAACCTTTCCCCTCGATTTTTTGAAATTAAAAAAAAATAAAAGAATTAAAAAAATATAATATCATAAATATAAACCATATCCTATCATTTTAGGCACGTGGACTTGAAAGTATTAGTAATATCTTAATATTAACATATGGTTGGTTAGAAAATATAATAAATAAGATTGTAGTCACCATGCGGTATTTGTAGTCTTTCTTAATAGCAGCTGCAAAGCTTTTATTCTCTATTTACTCATCATCACTCTCACTTTGCAGTTGTAAATCTGGAGAAAAGGGATCTCTGAAGATTCCATCTTTACATAAATTGCTACGTGGAAAGTTGACTTGCCGACTAACTTGAAAATAAGAAAATCCATATCGCTTAACTTGTTATCCAAGAAAACTCGTGCCAATTGTCAGCGAAGCGTAAACGGTCGCATGGCTTAATCTTGACCTTCAAATATTTTGCATATTCATCATCAGTTATCAAAAGGGTCAAAGGCATAATTCGACCAACAAACAAGATACGATCGGTCGATAAATTTATTTAGTTGGAAACGCAAAGCGAAGAAGCGTCATGATTTTTCGAAGGTAGCACGAGATGCGTCTCGTTGTCATAGAACCACGAGAATCGGTTATTGATCAGTGAATACGACTTTTTTGTTTTTTTGATTTTTTTAAATTTAAAAAAATAAATGGAACTATTTTACCTTCGGTAAAGACCGGGGGGAACTAATTCTCCTTGTAAAACTACCGAAGGGGAATAGATTACCCTCGGAAATGCCGAAGGGAATTACATCCCCTTGGTTCTTAAAAAAAATCGAAAAAAATAGAAAAAATGTAAAAATAAAACAAATCCTGACATATGCACGTGGGGTGTTTTTGACCCAGTTTCAATAGAAATATATCACCGAGCATGTGCGTATTTAAACGTGTTGTGTAATTCGACCAACAATCAAGATACGATCTATCGATCAACTTATTTGGTTGAAAATGCGAAACGAAGAAGCGTCGTGATTTTGTGAAGGTGGAACAAGGTGCATCTCATTGTCATAGAACCACGAGAATCGAGTATTGATCGCTAAATACAACTTTTCTATTTTTTTGATTTTCTTAATTTAAAAAACCCGAGGGGAACCATATTCCCTTTGGTAAAAACCGAGGGGAACTAATTCCCCTCAGAAATTATAGAGGGGGATTGGTTTACCCTCATAAATGCCGAAGGGCATTACATCCTCTCGATTAAAAAAATAGAAAAATAATAGAAAGAGCATAAAAAATAAAAATAAATCCTATCATTTTACGCACTATTGTGACCTGAGTAAGCAGACCTGGATTGGGGTAGACCTGGTCTAGGATTACTAAGAAAGTGCCCAGTGGCCTGACCTGCTTTGCCCCCGTGAGGTCCTGAGCTGACTTTCCCAAAGGAGGTCAGAAAAACAGATGTAGATGAGGAAGGAATTACCCTAGCTCGGGATAATCCTGATCTGACCTAAATTCTCTCGGATGAGATTAAGGTCAAGAGTTCTAGAGTCAGGAAAAACATCCTGATCTAATACGAATCCTCTGAGAATGATTATAGGAGGACAAGCTTATGGGAGACCAGGCCATCTGGCTTCCTAAGGGAACAGGTGGGACCACTTGTCGTGATTATTTGCATAATGGCCCGAGATTCGCGGATACTGTTTCCAAGATCCTGAAAGATGTCCCCACTAGGGAAAATTATAAATAGCTCAGCCCCAAGGCTGAGAGAGGTATGACATTCTTGTGCATTCTTTTCATTGCTCACTGAAGTACGCAACACGCTTAACTGACTTAAGCATAGGAGAGGTTTCCACCAGAAATCCTCCGGTGGTCCTTTCTAAAGCGTTTATGGGTGCAGAGTAGGCTTATTTTCAAGTAGATCGGAGTGTTTTACAAAAGGGGAATATCTGGTTTGGGTTTGGTTATTTTTCTGGGCTAAACAAATGACGCCGCTTGTGGGAGACTCAAGGCTAAGATGTTAGATAAGACATGGCTTCAGATGGACTCCGGCAAAATTTGGTGGCGGAGCTGGGTGGCACGCCAAGCTCTGCCACTCCGATGGGTGCGCCAAGCACAGCAGGGTCGTCAGCGGCAGGGCCATCGGCAGCAGCATGGCCAAGCGCAGCGCAACCTCCCTCTAGTGGTTCCGCGCAAGTTGACGGTGGTTTTATTAATGATACCTTTCTCAGAAAATAATCTGACCTCATCGACAAGGCAATGAAATTGGTTGTGGATAGGAAGTTCGTTGAGTTCTCGACACCCTCATCCCAGACAATCCCGCCGCTGGAGACAGAACCACCACTAGTCCAGCGCATGGTCCGGACTCCTCTCCAGGAAGAGGGGGAAAGTCTCTCTGCTTCTGAAAGTGAAACATCGAGCCAAACCAACCCAGACCTCACTGAATAGATGCAAAACTCTCAGAAAGAGGTCAGGGAGGTTAAGAGAAGGATGGCGAGCGCGGGCACAGTGCCAGCGCGAAGGGGGACCCCGTTCACGGAGGCGGTTATGCATGATGATGTACCATTTTCTTACCGGTCCATGGGCTTTGAATACAATGGAACAATAGATCCGTGGGATCAACTGAGCCGATTCGAGATCGCGGCTACTTTACACAAGTTCTCTTAAACTATCATGTGGAGGGTCTTCCCGACGACCTTTAAAAAATTGGCCCAGCTATGGTTCAACCAGTTGCCCCCGCGCTCTATAAGCAACTTTGACGAATTCAGCTCGGCGTTCCTGCCCCAATTTACTAGCTGCAAGAAGTACCAGAAAATGCCGCTGGAATTGTTCAGCCTGAAACAAAAGGAGAATGAAAATCTACGTGCATACATCAAGCGATTTACAGATGCAAGACTCGAAGTGCCATCAGCATCTGAGGAGCTCCTGGTTAACGCTTTAGCACATGGGCTCCTCAGTCGCTAGTCGTGAAGCCAGCGATGAAATTCGGAGAGCTCTTGGAACGATCAGAAAAATACATTCATCTGGAGGAGGCCTTGAGAATCAAGGAAGAAGGAGAGAAGAAAAGGGACCGACCTGAAATGGAGGAAAAGGTGCCGATGAAAAAGTCTAGGCCAGATCTGGTGGGGGGACGACCTCGTTTTGACAGATACACACCCCTGGACACACCCTAGGGAGATATTTTGCAAGCAATAGAGCGGCACCCAGATCTCAAATGGCCTAAGACTTATTCTCAAAAACCGCGGAAAGAAAGATCTGACCGATTCTGCCAATACCATAACAAATACGGCCATAACACAGATCAGTGCACTAATCTGAAGGATGAACTAGAGAGAATGGTGCAGGCCAGGCACCTCAAGGAGTATGTACAGATGAGAAGGGAGGAGCCCAGGTCTAACTCACGCAGGCGCGATCGGCCTCAAGAGAATAAGCATGAACAAGATAATGGACGAAACAGTGGGAGGCGGAGTGACCAAGCCTAGGTCATACGAGGGGAAATCCTAATGATCACAGGAGGCGAGTGGGATGAGCATTCTAGACGAACCCAAAACAGCTATGTCCGAGCTGCAAAGGACCTGGTCAAAAATCGCGAGAGGTAGGTCAGATAACCCCAAGCCAAAGCATATGTTTCGGATCAGAGGATGATAATGGCATCTTGGCTCCTCACATGGACGCCCTGGTCATAATAGCCACTATTTCAAATTACAATGTGAGACGGGTATTTGTTGACATAGGGAGCTCGGATGATATCCTGTTCTATGATTTCTATCGAAAGTTAAAACCAGATGTGTAAATAGAAGAGGTGAAAACTTCGTTAGTAGGATTTGGAGGAGGATCTTTGAAACCTATAGGGGCAGTGAGGCTTTTGGTAACATTGGGAGAAGAGTCATTCAGATTAACTAAGACGCCGCAATTCCTTGTAGTGGGTGCACCATCTTCGTACAATTTCATGTTGGAACGACCATCCTTGAGCCAGTTCCAGGCAGTAATCTCGGTATACCATATGAAGTTGAAGTTCCCTGCTCAATATGCGTCCAGACAGGGTGACCAATTTGCGTCCAAACAGGCATACGTCGAGTATATTCGACGTAATGAGGAATAGAGACGACATAAAAGAGCCAGAATAGAGATGACAGTGCCAGAACTGGCTCGGCCGGAGGAGGGCTTGATGATGGTAGAGGTGGTCCCAGGGGATAATAGTAGAGTTGTGAGAGTGGGAACGCCTCTAAGCCTGGAAATTCTGGTATATCTGGTTCAATTTCTGAGAAACAACGCCGATGTTTTTGCCTGGTCTCCTCAAGATTTAGTGGGGATAGACCCAGCAGTTGTGGAACATCGCCTCAATATCAGCCCTGGAGAGAAGCCGGTTAAACAAAGGAAACGAAACTTTGGTCCTGAAAAGGAGGCAATCATCGAGGCTGGAGTCAAAGAATTACTGAAAGCTAAGCATATTCAAGAAATAAAATTCCCGGAGTGGCTTTCTAACGCGGTGTTGGTCCCTAAAACTCAAGAGGATTGGCGTATGTGTATAGATTTTTGGGATCTCAACCGTGCTTGCCCTTAGGACCATTACCCGTTACCGAGAATAGACCAGTTGGTTGACTCCACGTCTGGCTGCGAGCTGCTGATCATGATGGATGCCTCACAAGGGTATCATCAGATCAAGCTAGTGGAGGAAGACTGGAAGTAGGTTAGTTTTATAACCCCGAAGGGGACCTATTTCTATGTGGTCATGCTGTTCGGGCTCAAGAATGCGGGCGCCTCATATCAACGGTTGGTGGATAGGATGTTTAAGGCTCAGTTAGGACAGAATATGAGGTGTACGTCGATGATATGTTAGTCAAGAGTGTGAAGGCAACCTCGCATGTGGATGATCTAAAAGAAACTTTTGACACCATGAGAAGGTACAGGATGAAGCTCAACCCCAAGAAGTGCACGTTTGGGGTAAGAGCTGGGGAATTCCTGGGGTACATGGTTACAGAAAAGGGAATAGAGGCCAACCCATAGAAGGTAAGAGCCATTATGGACATGCAGCCCCCGAGGAATGTCAAGGAAATGCAGTGCTTAGCAGGCCGAATTAACGCCCTAAGCAGGTTCGTCTCACGCTCAGCGGAGAAAAGCATACCATTCTTCCAAGCTTGCATAGAAAGCTCGTTTCCAATGAAGCGAGGAATGTCAAGAGGCATTTCAGATGTTGAAAGAACACCTGGCCAGCATGTCGCTGCTCACTAAACCAGTTCAGGATGACCCTTTAATTCTATACTTATCTATTGGGCAGCAGGCTGTAAGCACGATCTTGCTCAGAGAGGAGGGCAAAATACAAAAGCTGGTATATTATTGGAGCAAGGTGTTGCATGACGCTGAAGTCCAATATGCGGAGGTGGAGCGAGCAATGCTAGCCCTTGTCGGGACGGCACGTAAGTTGCGCCCTTATTTTCTCTCACACGGCATAGTAGTGCGGACCAACCTACCATTGAAAGCCATCATGGATAAGCCGGAGGCCTTAGGACGACTGGTTAAATGGATTATTGAACTTAGTGAGTTTGATATTACTTTTGAAGCAAGGACAACCATTAAAGCCCAGGCGTTGGCTGGTTTTATGCAAGAAATGACCATCTCTCCTGAGGACAAGAAGGAATGGACAATTTATACAGATGGTTCAGTAGGAGGCCTAGGATGTGGTGCGGGCATAGTGTTGACTGACCCTACAGGTGTGACCACTGAGTACGCAGTACGGATGAACTATCTCTTGTCTAATAAAGCAGCAGAGTATGAAGCTCTTTTGAGGGGAATTCAGATGGCTAAGGATTGGGGGCAGAGCAGGTATGCGCAAGAGTGGATTCGCAGCTCGTATATAGGTAGATAAATGGAGAATTCGAGACAAGAGACGAGCATATGCAAAAATACCTAGCCTAGTTTCGGGAGTTAGCTAGTGCCATGGGGACTCTGACTGTCCTCCAAATCCCCAGAGAAGAAAACATGAGAGCAGATTACTTAGAAAAAGTGGCTAGTTCAGCAATGGATTGTCAGGAAAGAATGATCACTCTATTAATGGCACATCAGGAATTCGGAAAAGAGAAAGTATGCTCAGTGGATAAAGGAGAAGTTTAGCGCTCTCCTATCAAAGCATATCTGGAGAAAGGAGAGCTGCCGGAGAGCAATAGAGAAGCAATGAAATTAAGGACCAGGTCATCCCTGTTTTTCTTGATTAAGGGAGAACTGTTTCGAAGGGGGTTCAGGCAGCCCCTTTTACGGTGCCTAAGCTCAGGGGAGGGCACCCATGTCCTTAAAGAAATCCATGAGGGATGTTGTGGCAATCACATGGGTGCCAGAACCTTGTAAAGCAAGATCTTGAGAGCAGGCTACTTTTGGCCACAACCGAGGAAGGAGGCAGAGGATTTTGTCCGGGCATGTGATAAGTGTCAGAAGAACTCACCCTTGATACACAGGCCTGCGGAGGAGCTCATGACAATGAGCTCTCCTTGCCCGTTTCCCAAATGGGGGATGGACCTGGTAGGACCATTCCCCACAGCCCCCACCTAAAAGAAGACCCATATTATGGCCATCGATTATTTCAGCAAATGGGTGGAGGCTGAAGTTTTGGCAAAAATTATAGAGGATGCGGTAATGGGCTTTTTGTGGAAAAACAAAGTCTGTCGATTTGGCATCCCCAGGATTTTAGTCTCAAATAATGGCACTCAGTTCATGGGGCCAGAATCAGAGCTTGGTGTGCTCAGATGAAAATTGATCAACATTTCACATCTGTTTACCATCCGCAATCCAATGGCCAAGTTGAAGTGACCAACCGCATTCTCGTACAAGGGATCAAAGCACGCTTAGAGAGATCAGGAGGCAAGTGGGTAGAGGAGCTCGGTTCAGTCCCGTGGGTGTATCGGACTAACCCCAAGGAGAGCACTGGAGAAATGTCATTCAGCCTAGTGTATGGCATGGATGTTGTAGTCCCTGCAGAGGTCAGTATGGAAACCCATAGAGTGCAGAACTTTAATGAGGAGGAAAATGAGTTGTTGATAAGAGATGACCTGGATTTGGTAGAAGAAAAAAGGGAAAGAGCTGCCCTCAGAATGGAACATATTAGGGGGCGAGTCAAAGCAGCCTATGATAAATCTGTAGTCAAAAGTCATTTCCAAGTGGGAGATCTGGTTCTCCGCAAAAATGATTTAGGGAAAGTAAAGGGAAAGTTGGATGCCACCTGGCAAGGGCCTTACAAGATTGTGAAAATCCTAAAGGGAGGAGCTTACGAGTTGGAGCAAATAAATGGGGTTAAACTACCGCGAGCCTAGAACATATCGAACTTACGGAAATATTATGTATGAAACAGGAAGCCTAATGTTATAATATATTTAATTCGCATATCTTTGCTTTATACAGGTTTTTAACGCCAGGATTGGCTAAGGGTGGATGCCCATAAAATTCCTGACCTGATTGTCAGTTTGAGATTTTAATGCCAGGATTGGCTAAGGGCGAACGCCCATGAAATTCCTGAGCTGATTGTCAGTTTGAAATTTTAATGCTAGGATTGGCTAAGGACGGACGCCCATGAAATTCCTGACCTGATTGTTAGTTTGAAATTTTAACGCCAGGATTGGCTAAGGGCGGACGCCCATGAAATTCCTGACTTGATTGTTAGTTTGAAATTTTAACGCCAGGATTGGCTAAGGGCGGACGCCCTTGAAATTCCTGACCTGATGGTCAGTTTGAAACTTTAATGCCAGGATTGGCTAAGGGCGGATGCCCATAAAACTCCTGACCTGATTGTCAGTTTGAAATTTTAGCGCCAGGATTGGCTAAGGGCGAATGGCCATTAAAATCCTGACCTGATTGTCAGTATTATAACACCAGGATTGGCTAGGGATGAATGTCCTAATTTTCCTGACCTGATGGTCGGGAAATGCCAGGACTATCCAAGTACTGAGGCCACAATTTGATCGGTTCAATTGACAAACAAGCCTGTAATTAGCTAGAGATCGATTAGAATATCATGAGTACTCAACAAAAGATTCTTTCTCAGAAATATCCATTGCAAAATTCTTGAAATACATTAAAGAGAAATACATACGCCTTCTTATAAAAATGGAAAATTGGCGAGTTTGATTACAAGTGCAACAAGAAGCAGAAAAATAAAATACAAAAGAAAGCCCAAAAAATTCATCCATGAGAAGCAGGAGCTCTCCTGTCAGAAGCTAGAATCCGGCGAACACGTCATAGCTCACGCTCTGTTTTATGGAAACGTTGGCGGTACCTGTCAGCTCTCTCGGAAATAACATGAGCCTCGCAGGCGGCGATGGTTAGTCGGCTTACTGACTCCGTCAGATCAGCTTTTTCCTCCTCTAGTTGGCAATTATGCTGGCGAAGTTCAACCCACTCTCGTTAGTAGTGGCATTTTTTTAGCCTTTTCCTCTCTAGGAGTCGGCACATGTGGGAGATTCTTTCCCGGAGGGCTAGCATCTTATCAGTAAGTTTAGAATCTTCAGCAAATAGAGAAAGGCTTTTTCGCCTTACAGTATCAAGCTCCTCAAGCAGGGAAGGAGAAGCCATAATGAAATTGAAAGACACAAATTATAAATGCGCGTATATAAAGAAAAGAGGAGCACGTGCCATTACGAATAAAAGTACTAGGGTTTCCGTGAAACCAGGAAACCCTAAAATATAAAAAGTCGCTACATGACATATTCGTTTAACAGACAAGAGATGCATAAAAGAATAGATCAGCCACACAGGCAAAAAATAAAAAGATCTGTCTAAGAGAAAGGGAAACCCGGGCAGAGCTAAGCCTAAATCCCGGCGTCTAACTCCTCCGCGAGCTTCTCTACAGCATCCTCTTCCAAAGCACCATGAGAATCCTCTCTTGGCAGCTCACCCAGACCGGCGAAGGTTGGGGAGGGAGTAGAAGTGGTTAAGGCAAGGGCCAGACTTGGATCTGGCTGAGCCGCTTCTGGAGAAGTTGGGGGAGCATTGAAGGCCGCCAGAATGTGCCCAGCAAACTCGTGGGTGTCTAGTCTATGTATCCGGTCTTTCTCGAGAGAATAGCAGAAGAATGTGGGGTCAGGTGGCTGTTTCAAAGGCTCCGCGCAATCGAAAGGAAGCGTTGGCTTCTCTTGGGCCCATTTTGCCTGAGCATCTAAGGCAAGGTGATAATACACCTCCGCCTCTGGAGCCAGTAAATGGTAAAGCTATTATGAGCCCAGAAAAGCTCGGCGGGTGACGTCTCTGGTGATTTGAATCAACCTCAACCCTTCCTCGGAGTTGAAGAACTCCGTCTTCCATGCTTTGCGCGCTCGAGATACCGTTTCGTCAGTCAGGCTTCTGGCCTCGGCCAAAGCCTCATCCCGCACTTCGGCCCTAGCCATCTCCAGTACCTTCTACTCTGCCTTCTTTACTTCCTCCAGCTCTTGCTCCACCTTCTTCAGCTTGGTGCCTCTCTCCTTGCACAGGTCGCGCAGCTTTTTCTCTTTCTCTTGCAATTTCTTGTGTTCCTTGGCCAGGTCAGCATTCATCAGAGCCCCCTAGCCCTGGCAACCAAAATGGACCTCTTGGCCGCTGCCTAAAAGAAAAAGGAGACTTAGCAAGATAAAAAGGAAAAAGAAAAAGGCAATGAGGGAAGAAGGATATAGCCTCGCCTCGTCCTGGGACAAGGACTCGATGAGATCAAGGTCGGACCATTTCTCTAGGGTGGCCCTATCTGCGGTTGGGCACTGCCCCTGGATGAACTGAACAGCCAAGGGACCAGGGCAGTTCAGGACAAACTTGTTGAACCAAGTGTCGTTCAGGGTCGCAATCTTAATTCCTGAGCTTGACGCCGGACCCCACCCCCCACCCCCCCACCCACCCCCACCCCCCACCCCCACCCCGTGCCAGAGCGTGGCCTCTTTGCTCGCCGCTCCATCCTTTCCCCCGAATCTGAGGGGATGATAACTTCCACCTCTGGCTCAGGAGGGGCCTGAGGAGTCCCTGATCCACTGGCCTCAGCTCGAGAAGGCTCAACTACAGGAGATCGTTTCTCTGACCCTGCAGTTGCGCCCCTTTGACGAGCAGCCATGATCCGGTGCATCGTGTTTATTCAGAAATAAGGATATAGATTAGTTAAGAATTATCATGAAAAAATAAGCCGAGCAAAACATCAGAAAAATTCAGGGTTGTCAAGTTTCTTTACCAATCTGAGGGGTCAAGGGGTTGTTCTCCTCTCGATCATTGAAGAAATTTATGGCAGAAGGGACGAGAAGTTGAGAGATATGAAAGACATTTTCATTCAAAGTAGAAATGATCCTTTTGAGTCGAGGAGATTTGTCTTTTACTGACAGATGCGGCTGAACTGGCAATTGTTCAATAGATTGGGGAGGGAGGTACCAATCCTTTGAATAATATACAAAGAAGAACTTCGTATGCGAGGACTTGTTAGAAGAGGGGATGCCGGTAAGGAACTGGACTCCAGCCCGAGCACATAGGTAAAAGTAACCTGGGGCAGAGCTCTTGACTTGGAAGAGCTGGAAGAAGGTTTGGGCTATTGGATTAAGGCCAGCGTATCGCATGGCCAGATTGTAACTTATGATAATCCTAAAAGAATTGGGAACGAGCTGGTGAACCGGGATTTTATACA
Source organism: Phtheirospermum japonicum (assembly GCA_014905375.1). Taxonomy (NCBI): domain Eukaryota; kingdom Viridiplantae; phylum Streptophyta; class Magnoliopsida; order Lamiales; family Orobanchaceae; genus Phtheirospermum; species Phtheirospermum japonicum. Next base: position 331,801 of record BMAC01000862.1, read on the forward strand.
ACCAGACTATCTATAGAATTAGGGGGTTCACCGGAAGTCGCATACCCACCTGAAAATGGTCAACAAAGAAAGTCAAGTGGCCCGCCGACACCTGATACGCCATTATGCCTCCGCGGGGGTTAACTAATTCGAACTCCTCCGGTACCTGATATTTGTAACTCAGATTCTCCACCATGCTATCACTAAGGATGAAGCAAACATATGGTCAACCGGGGATGTAAAGGGGGTACTCGAATGACGACGATGAGGGGGCCGAAATCACCGGAGAAGAAGGGGCAGAAGGAGAATCGACGGCAAGAGAGTGGGAAGAAGAGAAATCGGCAGATGAAGAAGATGAAGGCCTTGACATTATTGGAAAAGTAATAAAAGTCGGAAAAAAATACTTGGTGATGAAGATGATCGAAAAATGATAGGCTTGGAGATGATACTGAATTGCAAGGAGAAGGCAGAAAGCGAATGCATTTGTGGAGTTGAAAATATGAATAATGAGGAAGAAAGAGAGGACAACGGGGATAATAGGAAGAGGGGATTTTCAAAAAATGAAAATCGAGGAAAAAGCGGTATCCTGATGGGATTCCCGTATTTAATTCCTGTCAGATGAACAGTGCCCTAGGTGATGGGCTGGAATGCCAACCGTTGAGGGGTATGGTAACCATCGCTGACCTATCAGAAGCGCAGAACTCGAGGAGACGTGTCGGTATGGTAACCGTCTCTGGATATGGATCGTCACTAATAAGGAAAATGATTAGACCCGATCATTGGGCGGATTTTTTGGGATTTGTACAGATACGGAAATTTGGAAAGGCGTGTGGAGCCCAAAATATTCCTAAAAGAAGCCCTAAAGCTTTTAAAGATCTACCCCAACCATTTCGGGGGGGACGAGTTGATGTGACCTGAGTAAGCAGACCTGGATTGGGGTAGACCTTGTTTAGGATTACTAAGAAAGTGCCCAGTGGCCTGACCTGCTTTGCCCCCGTGAGGTCCTTAGCTGACTTTCCCAAAGGAGGTCAGGAAAACAGATGGAGATGAGGAAGGAATTACCCTAGCTCGGGATAATCCTTATCTGACCTAAATTCTCGGATGAGATTAAGGTCAAGAGGCATAGAGTCAGAAAAAACATCCTGATCTGATACGAATCCTCTGAGAATGATTATAGGAGAACAAGCTTATGGGAGACCAGGCCATCTGGCTTCCTAGAAGGGAACAGGTGGGACCACTTGTCGTGATTATTTGCCTAACTGACCGAGATTCGTGGATACTGTTTCCAAGATCCCGGAAGAGGTCCCCACTAGGGAAAATTATAAATAGCTCAGCCCCAAGGCTGAGAGAGGTATGACATTCTTGTGCATTCTTTTCATTGCTCACTGAAGTACGCGACACGCTTAACTGACTTAAGCATCGGAGAGGTTTCCACCGGAAATCCTCCGGTGGTCCTTTCTAACGTGTTTGTGGGTGCAGGGCAGGCTTATTATCAAGGAGATCGGAGTGTTTTACAAAAGGGGAATATCTGGTTTGGGTTTGGTTATTATTCTGGGCAAAACACGCACGTGAGGTGTTTTTGACCCGGTTTCAATAGAAAAATACCACCGATCATGTGCGTATTTACACATTTCGTGTAATTCGACCAACAACCAAGATACGATCGATCGATCAACTTGTTAGGTTAGAAACGCAAAGAACAATGCACCGTGATTTTGTAACGGTGCCACCAGGTGCGTTTCGTTGTTATAGATCCATGATAATTGGGTATTGATCGGTAAATACGCCTTTTCTATTTTTTTCGATAATAAATAGAAATTTAAAAAAAAATAGAAAAGGCTTAAAAATAAAACAAATCCTATCATTTTACACACGGGGGGCGGTTTTGACCCGGTCTCACAGGAAAAATATCACCGAGCATGTGTGTATTTACACGTGTCGTGTAATTCGACCAAAAACTAAAATACGATCTATCGATCAACTTGTTTGGTTGAAAACGCGAAGCAAAGAAGTATCGTGATTTTGTCAAGGTGGCACGAGGTGCGTCTCGTTGTCATAGAATCACGAGAATTGAGTATTGATTGGCAAATACGACTTTTCTTTTTTTTTTAACTTAAAAAACCGAGAACCATTTTCCCTTCGGTACAAACTGAGGGTAACTAATTCCCCTCGGAAATGCCGAAGGAAATTACATCCCCTTGGTTTTTTTACAAAATAAATAAATAAAAAAATAGAAAGAAATAGAAAAAGTGTAAAAGTAAAACAAATCCTATCATTTTACACGTGGGATGTTTTTGAACGGGTTTCAATAGAAAAATATCACCGAGCATTTATGTATTTACACATGTCGTGTAATTCGACCAACAACCAAGATACGATTGATCGATCAACTTGTTTGGTTGGAAACGCGAAGTGAAGAAGCGTCGTGATTTTGTGAAGGAGGCACGAGGTGTGTCTTGTTGTCATAGAACCAAAAGAATCGAGTATTGATCGGTAATTACAACTTTTCTATTTTTTTATTTAAAAAACCGAGGGGAGCCATTTTCCCTTCAGTAATAACCGAGGGGAACTAATTCCCCTTGGAAAATTACCGAAGGGGAATAGTTTCCACTTGAAAATGCTGAAGGGAATTACATCCCCTCGGTTTGTTTTTAAGAAAATCGAACAAAATATAGAAAAAGCGTAAAGATAAAACAAATCTTATCATTTTACGCACGTGGGTGTTCTTGACTGGTTCTAATAAAAAAATATCATCGAGCATATGCGTATTTACATGTGTCGACTAATTCGACCAAAAACCAAGATACGATCGATCGATCAACTTGTTAGGTTGGAAACGCAAAGCAACGATGCATCGTGATTTTGTAACTGTGCAACGAGGTGCGTTTTGTTGTTATAGATCCACAAGAATCGGGTATTGATAGGTAAATACACATTTTTTGTTTTTTTCGATTTTAAATAAAAATTCAAAAATAAAATAAAATATATATATATATATATAAGGCGTAAAAATAAAACAAGTCCTATCATTTTACGCACGAGGGATAGTTTTAACCCGGTCTCGCTAGAAAAGTATCACCGAGAATGTGCGTATTTACACATGTTGTGTAATTCGACCAACAACCAAGATATGATTGATCGATCAACTTGTTTGGTTGGAAACGCGAAGCGAAGAAGCGTCATGATTTTGTGACGGTGGCACGAGATGCGTCTCGTTGTGATAGAACCACAAGAATCAAGTATTGATGGGTAAATACTAATTTTCTATTTGTTTTGATTTTTTTTAATTTAAAAAAACTAAGGGGAACCATTTTCCCTTCGGTACAAAACAAGGGGAACTAATTCCCCTCGGAAAATTACTGAAGGGGAATAGATTCCCCTCGGAAATGACGAAGGGAATTACATCCCCTCAGTTCTTTTCAATTAAAAAAATCAAAAAATAGAAAAAGCATAAAAATAATTTAATCCTATCATTTTATACACGTGGAGTATTTTTGACCTGGTTTCAATAGAAAAACATCACCGAGCATGTGCGTATTTACACGTATCGTGTAATTTGACCAACACCCAAGACATAGTCGATCAGTCAACATGTTTGATTGGAAACGCGAAGCGAAGAAGAATCGTGATTTTGTGAAGGTGGCATGAGGTGTGTCTTGCTGTCATAGAACCACGAGAATCGAGTATTGATCTGTAAATAAGGCTTTTCTATTTTCTTTTGTTTTTTTTTTTGTTTTTTCTCATTTAAAAAACCCGGAGGGAACCATTTTCCCTTTGGTAATAAATCGAGGGGAACTAATTCCCCTAGGAAAATTACCGAAGGGCAATAGATTCCCCTCAGAAATGCCGAAGGGAATTACATCCCCTCAGGATTTTTTTAAAAAAACAGAAAAAAGGGAAAAATAGAAAAGGCGTAAAAATAAAACAAATCCTATAATTCTAAGCATGTGGGGTGTTTTTGACCCAGTTTAGATAGAAAGATATCACCGAGCATGTGTGTATTTACACATGTCGTGTAATTCGACCAACAACCAAGATACCATCAACTTATTTGGTTGGAAGTGCAAAACAACTATGCGTCGTGATTTTGTAACAGTGCCATGAAGTAGGTCTTGTTATTACAGATCCATGAGAATCGGGTATTGATCGGTAAATACACTTTTTTTTATTTATTTTTTTTTAAACTAAAATTTCCAAAAAAACAAAAAAAAAATAGAAAATGCGTAAAAATAAAACAAATCATATCATTTTATGCACGGGGGGGTGGTTTTAACCTGGTCTCGCTATAAAAATATCACCGAGCATGTGCGTCTTTATACGTGTCGTGTAATTCGACCAACAACCAAGATACAATCGATTGATCAACTTGTTTGGTTGGAAACGCGAAGCGAAGATGCGTCTATGGTTTTTTGAATGTGGCAAGAGCCGCGTCTCGTTGTCAAGAACCACGAGAATCGAATATTGATCGGTAAATATGACTTTTCTATTTTTTCTATTTCTTTTCTATTTTCTTAATTTAAAGAAAATGAGGGGAACCATTTTCCCTTCGGTAAAAACCGAGGGGAACTAGTTCCCCTCGGTTTATTACCGAAGGGGAGTAGATTCCCCTCGGAAATGCAGAAGGGAATTACATCCCCTCGGTCTTTTTTAAAAATAAAAAAAATAGAAAATCATAAAAAAAAAAAAATCTTATCATTTTACACACATGGGGTGTTTTGACTTGCTTTTAATAGAAAAATATCACCGAGCATATGCGTATTTAAACGTGTGGTGTAATTCAACCAACACCCAAGATATGATAGATCAATTAAATTATTGGGTTGGAAACGCAAAGCAACGATGCATCTTGATTTTGTAACGGTGCCTCAAGGTGCGTTTCGTTGTTATAGATCCATGAGAATCAGGTATTGATCGGTAAATAAGTCTTTTCTATTTGCTTCGATTTCAAATAAAAGTTCAAAAAAAATAAATAAAAATTAGAAAAGACGTAAAAATAAAACAAATCCTAGAATTTTACGCACGGGGGGTGGTTTTGACCCAGTCTCTCTATAAAAATATCACCAAGCATGTGCGTATTTACACATGTCATGTAATTTGACCAATAACCAAAATACGATCGATCAATCAACTTGTTTGATTTGAAACGCGCAGTGCAGAAGCGTCATGATTTTGTAAATGTGGCACGAGGTGTGTCTTGTTGTCATAGAACCACGAGAATCGAGTATTGATCGGTAAATATGACTTTTCTATTTTCCTCGATTTTCTTTCATTTTTTGAATTTTAAAAAAACGAGTGGAACCATTTTCCATTCGGTAAAAACTAAGGGGAACTAATTCCCCTCGAGAAATTACCGAAGGGAAGTAACTGCCTTCGGTAATTAGCGAAGGTTTTTTCGAGGACTTTTGTACCGCCGGTCCCATTTATTAAAATAGCAGCGGGACAGCCTTGCTGCTCACTCTGCAACCAACACACACAAAAAAAAACTATCGGACAAATATGCCACCGCCCTCTGTTTCCGACGTTGCTGCCGCTTTCCGCGTGACGCTGCCACTGCCGGCCAGCCTCTAACCTCCAGTCGACAGCCTCCAAGGTGAGTAATTTTGATGGTTTTTCTTATTTATTTTATTTAATTGTGGTTATTTAGGGTTAATTTTTGAAGTAGGCTTGAATTATGAATTTATATGTTAATTAGTGTATTGGTATACGTTTGAGTTTAATTAGGGGTTTATGTATTAATTTATAGAGTTTAATTTCTAATTATTATTTATTTAGTGTTTAATTTGTAATTATAGTTTAATATAGGGTAGATTTGTAATTAGGGTTTAATTTGTTATTATGATTTAATTAGTGTTTAATTTGTAATTATAGTTTAATATAGAGTTTAATTTATAATTAGGGCTCGATTATATATAATTGAATTAAGTTAGGGCTGATTAGGTCGTTAGTGTTCATTTAGGGTTTAATTTGTAATTATGATTTAATTTAGGATTTAATTTATAATTATAATTTAATCTAGGATTTAATTTATAATTAAGGTTTAGTTTAGGATTTAGTTCATAATTAATAAGGATATTTAGGGGTTATTGTATAATAAGGGTTTAATTTGGGGTTTAATGTATAATTAAGGTTTAATTGGTGGGTTATTGTATAATTAGGGTTTAATTTAGGAATAACTATATAATCGGGGTTGAACTTATGAATAATTATATAATTAGGGTTCGTTGGTTCAATTTCGTTCGATTATGCAATTAGGGTTCGTTAGTGTTCATTTAGGGTTCAATTATACAATTATCTTTTAAAGTGCATGTGATAATGGTGGTTTTTAAATGCCGAGGTGATTGTTTGTGTTAATAGAATGTTATAAATTGTTTTTATAGTTTAATTGGTAATTGAATGATGTTGTGATTGGTTGGGAAGACGTCGGTGAAGACGTGGTGTACGACGCTGGTCGGGAGGTTTTGTCCCTCCAATAACAGTTTTCAAAATTATTTTAAAAATTGATGGTGGTTTTAAAATGTTTTAAATTATTGGTGATGGTGGTTTTGAAATACAGTGGTGATCGGTACGTGGTTGTTGTGTTTAAAATATATGTTATTTTGTAGATATTGTGGTTTATTGGTTGATGTATACGTTTGTGATGACGTGGTTTACGGAACCAGCCGTGATTTATTGATCCACAATATAATCTTTCTATCTACACTCAAATAAAATACCTTACACTCGTTTGGGTTTTAGTATCGAATAGAGAATTTAATACTAAATCCCAAATTGTCCACTTATTTGGACAGTTTGAGAACATGATTACAATATGGCTTATCTTATCTATATATTTCTTTGGGTTGATTATAAGAGTTTTGGTTCAGTATCTCTCTTTTGTTCTCGGGTGCACTGCAATATATGTGTACTTAGAGAACTAAAGGGAGATTTTGCCGAAATCTTTAGTCAACAAAAATTCATATACTAAGACGTTGTATTACTGGAAAATCACATTTTTGAATGGGATATGGCCCTTACCAAAAATTCAATCATTTTCTAGCCACCATCATGCTGCCCATTTTTCAATAAGTCAATATACAATTATATAATGATAGGGTGAGTTCCGATCGTAGTTGGATGTACAAACGAATCATCAATGGCTTTTTATCCTCACAATTCGTGGGTGGAGTCGAGAGCTTTATTGGATTTTCTCAAGTACATTCCGCCCATAAGGACGGAGAAAGTCTGAAGCATCCTTATAATCATAGTAGATGTAGGAATAATAGGTTTCTCGACATCAATGAGATTAAGTACCACTTGGTTAGACACGGATTCGACCTGAATTACTATAGATGGATTTACCACGGAGAAAGTCATCCCGCCACCTCTGGACGCCATCACGATATTCACGCTAGAGGATCGCTTCTAAAGAATCATCAAACGCATCATTAATATGTTTCAAGATGCAGCTGGTCCCAATTTTGACGTGGGTACCGATATGGAAGAGTCGTCGAACCCTGAGGCTCAAAAATCTTATGACATGTTGAAAGCTGAAAATCAGCCATTGTATCCGGGGTGCGAGGAACATACTCACACTACAAAAAAAATCAAAAAAACCGACGAATATATTATCGACGGGCAGCCACCCATAGATAAAAGGCCGACATTACCGATAGCTTTCCCGACGACACAAATCACCGACAGACTCCTAACGAAAACCTGTCTTCGTGTATATATCCGTCGGTAAGTCCTCGGGAAGTTGGCAGCAAAAAACCCGCCGAATATGCCGAGGAAAACTGTCTGTCGGATATATTTAAAAAAGTAAAATAAATTGAATATTAATTACCGATGAAAATATGTTCGTCGGCAACGCCAGTTTCCATTTACCGATGGAATACTGTCCATCGGCATCACCGGATTTTGCTACCGGCGGCTTTATCGATGGATTCATGTCCGTCGGTAAACTTAATATAAAGACCCCTCCCCAGTGGACAGATTAATTTCACGACCGCACAACCAAAAGTAGGGTTAGGGCTCGCGAGAGGAGTCGCCTCCTCCGCTGCTGTCGGAGCCGGCGCCGCCGTCGGAGCACCACCAGAGCACCTTCGAAGAACCGTCAACATCATATATTAAGGTATATTAGCCTTTTAATTCAAATATAATATTTATTTTACTTTAGGGTTTTAATTTAATTTGATTTGAATTTAGGAATTAGATTTTGAGAAATTGAAAAGGGGTTCAATTTAGGAATTTATGCTTGATTTATGCATTTGTCAATGATTTTAGGTTTAGGGTCCATTTATGCAATTAAATTTTATTTTAGGTTTTAATTTGTAATTATTTATAAATTGGATTCGATTATAAATATTTGAACAAAATTAGGGCTAATTAGTTTGTGTTTAATGTACGTTATTGTTTAATGTATGTTATTGTTTTTAGTTATATATATATATATATATATATATATATATATATATATATATATATTATGATTGATTGATGTTGTGATTGGTTGGGTAGACGTCGGTGATGACATGGTGTATGGCGCTGGCCGGAAGGTTTCGTCCCTCCAATAATGGTTTTCAATTTTTTTTAAATGATGGTGGTTTTAAAAAATCTTAAATTGTTGGGGATGGTGGTTTTGAAATGAAATGTGATCGGTATGTGGATGGGTATGTTTAATTAAACATAACATCCATGACTCAAACTTTTGTGCACCCCGTTTTTAATAATTAATTTAAAAGCTCGTCAGTTTGCTCGCAAGTGTACGAGGTAACTGTAGGGTGATGAGTTTGACTCGAGTCGTATCTCTCGAGAAAATAACTGTTCGGTTTTATCAATGTTTTTCTCAATTACGAATAACATACATATACATTTGGGGGTTTGAAAAGGTTGAAATGATCATTATAACTAAAGCAAAAATTAAACTAAAACTAATTGCTTAACTAGATTACCAATTAYGAACTAAGCAGTATACTAAAGCTATTTTAAACTAATTATTAACAACTAAGAGTRACGACTAAATTTTCGATWATAGCTAMGAAGATTTAGAGCTAATTAACRTAACTAAAGCATGAATTTAAGAATCTAATGCTAACATACGAGTCATACCAATCCAYGAAYATTAACTAAGCATGAACCAAATCKCATAAATAAACTAAATTAATCAATATCCGAAATACGAGCATGAAGCGACTAAGCTAACTAAATTAATCTAGCATTAACTACGAAATTAACTAAGCAAGTAACTAAGAAATTAACTAAAAGTTTAGAATACTTATTGTAACTACGAAAAGCAATGAAAAGCTCCAGCTATTCYGGAGTTTGGACGCTGATCTTGGGCGAAAATGGACTCTCGAGCGCGAAACCGGTGTTTCGGACGCGTAGAACTTCGATCCTTGATCCGCGTTTCCAAATCTTGTTATAAGACGTGGATTTGTTATTTTTATGAGCTAAAATACTCTATAATGGTGTTGGGTTCTCTCCTCTCCTGTGTGTGTCCCTCCAAATCCGAAGAAATGAGGTTTTTATAGATATTAGGAGTCTTGGCGCACAAGAAACCCTAATTTCCGAAATCTGGGCCGTCGCGTCGGCGGAGCGTCGACTGACGCGAGCAGGCGCTCGGCGGATGTCGGCAGTCTTGGTCGGCAGCGCTCGGCATGTGCGGTCGGCAAGGTGCGTGCGTCGCTGGCAGGTGCGTCGACGTTGTGTGTCGACATCGACGCTTCAGAACATAGCGTCGACATTGCGTCGATCCTGGTGCGTCGACATCGACGCTTCAGAGCATAGCGTCGACATTGCGTCGACCTTGGATCGTCGACGTCGACGCTTCAGAGCATCGCGTCGGCAGAGTGTCGTCCTTACGTCGACTGACGCAAGCATGGCTCGCTGGCACGGCTTGCGTCGATGGTGCGTCGACGGTCGCGTCAGTCGACGTGACTGAGCGTCGGTCTCCATTTCTCGATCGTTTGCTACTCGTTTCACCGGAAAGCTTGTTCTTCTACTCTTGAACATCGAACTTCGTCTTTTATGCGCTAAACTCTTCCGGTTACTTAGCTCTAAGGTGAAAAACAACGAAACATCACCTAATTGCATTAATTTTGCATGAAAAGAATTTTGAATTGACGCTGCTTTTAAGGTTTCGTGAAATCGATTGCGTCCAAGTACCATTTTACAATATATAATAATAAATTTTGAAAAATTATGCACTTATGCACGCTCAAAGACGAAAACAAATAATCATACTTAGTCAACTTCGACAGGCATGCCATACAAACACAATTAAGCGTAGAAATAGTAATTAATCACGTTTAAGCATATAATCATTACAGGCCAAGTATCAAATAAAATTACACAAATAAATCAATACAAATCACACTCGACCACCCCTCCCGCTAAAAATCCGGGCAATCTCCGGA